>CACSLK010024540.1:10592742-10616839 GCA_902706635.1 Striga hermonthica | reverse complement strand
TCCCCCCCATTATCTGAGCGAAGACACTTCAAAGATTTACCAGCCTGTCTCTCCACCATTGCATGAAACCTTTTGAAGTATTTAAAAACTTCACCCTTCGTCCTCAAGTAATACACCCACAATTTTCGTAAAGCATCATCGATAAATGTCACGAAATATCTGCTACCACCAAGACTCTCCACTTCCATGGGTCCACATACATCAGAATACACCATCTCCAACACATTCTCTTTCAGCTTCGAGGTTTTGCTGAAAGACACTCTATGATGCTTCCCAAAGAGACAATAATAACAAGGATTGAGTTTTGAATCTTTGGCAAATGGGATGAGGGACTTTCTTGCCAAAATTTGTAATCCTTTTTCACCAATGTGAGCCAGTCTTTTGTGCCACAAATTTGGCGAAGCATCATCTTCGACTGCATTCAATCCACCCTTGATCAGCTTCACTTGAGTTCTGTACAGTGTCGATCTCACTGTACCTCTAGCAGCTAACAACGATCCTTTGGTAAGCCTCCACGTGGCGTTACCAAAATTGTTAGTATAGCCTGCTAGATCCAATGCATGCACAGAGATCAGATTTAGACGTAAGTCTGGTATATGTCGTACGTCCTTCAGTGTTATTGTGCACCCAATATCGGTTTGAATGCACACATCACCAACCCCCACAATATTTGCAATGCTATTGTTGTCCATCTTTACTTTACCAAAGTCTCCTTCTTTGTATAGAGTAAAGAATTCCTTGTGAGAGGTTGCATGGTATGATGCTGCTGAGTCAATGACCCATTCAACACATGAATCTGCAACGTGACATTCTTCTTCTTCAACAGAGAGCAACACCACTTCCCCATTAATCACAGGGGTTGCGGTATTTTCAACGTTTTCTGATTTGTTGTTCCTCCAACCTCTGTTCTTCCAGGCTTTGCAGTTTCTTTTGATATGCCCTTCTTCACCGCAGTGATAACACTTGAACTTTCTCCTGGGTTGAGATTGTGATTTATCTCTGGCTTTGCTATTCCGGCCTCTGCTTTTACTTCTCCCCCTGGTTTCTGTGACCAGGGCTTGGGAGCTGCTTGCCCCTGAGTCTTTTCTCCTTGTTTCTTCATTAAACATACTGTCTTTGACTTGGGTCAAAGTCAGTTTTCCCTCAGGGGCAGAGTTGCTCAACGAGACCACCAGAATCTCCCAGCTATCCGTTAAAGAACTCAAAAGTAACAGCGCCTGGAGCTCTTCGTCAAGTTTCATCTCCATGGTAACAAGTTGGTTTACCATGTCTTGAAACTCATTCAGGTGCTCTGCAACTGATCTTCCATCCCGATATTTTAAATTTACAAGCTTTCTAATGACGAAAGCTTTATTTTGTGCAGTCTTCCTCTGGTACATCTGTTCAATTTTGTTCCACAGAGTATGAGCTTTCGACTCTGTGGCAACTTGGTGGAATATGCTGATATCCACCCACTGTCGGATTAAACTGACAGCCTTCCTGTGTAACTTTTTCCAATCGTCATCCTTCACGTCATCTGGCTTGTTGTCTCCCTTTTCTACAGGATCGTACAGATCTTTGTAGAAAAGTATGTCCTCCATTTTTGGCTTCCAAATGGAGTAATTTGTTGCTGTGAGTTTCACCATAGTACCCACGTTCTCCTCCATTTAATTTACACGGGTCGAAACAGAGCCCAACTTGAGCTCTGATACCACTTGTTAGGCTCAGATGCGCAATGCGGAAAATGTAAATTAAAATATTAAAGTAAAATGGTGAATAATAATCCCAATCCGAGCAACTCAAGAATGACAAAAGAAAATCTCTTGCAATAATACCGGAATAATTCTTTTTTGATGTAGAAGTTCAGATTAAACTGCGACCACAGAGCATACTAAGAATATTTCAAATAAATAAAATATGCAAGAAATAAGACACCAAGATTTAACGTGGAAAAACCTCCAAATAGAGGAAAAAACCACGGGACAACCTCCGAACAATTCCACTATATTTTCAAGATAATTACAATATCTTTTCACACTTCCTTACACTAGAAATATAAAATATAGTGACCCAGTGAGACCACACTCCTAAACAAAGAGTAATAGAGTTGATACCCAACCCGGTGTATTTTTCCCACACTCAAAAGATTTACTCGAACACTTTATTTTTATATCACTGAAAAATAACACTCCAGAAAATTTCCTTTCTGATCTTTTTCTTTCTCGCTTCTTGGTGCATCTTTCCCTCTGCTGAATGCCTCTATTTATAGGTGGGGAATGCAACACAACTGTTGCTGTGGTGGGCGCAATTGCCACCATTGCTGTGGCTTATGGTTTTTACCGACGAGCAAGGTGAATCATTGTCCCGTTATGTACCAAATATTCGGTGGGGTTTTCTAGTTTAGGAAAAAAAAGGTGGCTGTATGTGCTGTTATTTTTGTTGAAGTTGACTGCACTTCAGATGTTGCAGAAGGCAAATGAATCTCTGTCAACTGATTTGTTTCATATATGTGGTTGCAAGTGGTCCTTGTTTTTGCTTTAACTTCTCTGTTCCTTTCCTTATTTTCTTCTTTCATTTTCCATCCTTTTTTGTCATTTTGCAGGTTTTGTCTGAGGGACCATGTGATCCTTGATGCATTTTCCATTTCTTATTGTGTCTCGGGTTATCAATTAGTATATTATCCGAGTTTTACCATATCTCAGACTATCTTTATTCATAACCCAACCCAACCCAACCCAACTCAATTCTTTTAATAAAATACTCATTTCTCTCTCCTCCACTTACACAACCCACAACCCAATTCTATTTCTACTTTTATCCATGACATCAACCCAACCTAATATTTTTTCTTTTCACTTTATTTTTAAATAAAATTAGATATATTAATTTGTATTAAATTAAAAAATAACAAAAAATGTGTGAAGAATAGAGAGAAAATATAGAAGAAGAAATGTGTGAAGAAAAGAGAGGTTGTATTTGGTTGTGAAATTGTATCAATATTATACTCTATTTATAGAGAAAAAAAAATATGAATTTTGATATAATTTTTATTTATTTTTTATTTAAAATTATTTACAATATTATTAATTTAAAAACATAACAAAAAAAAAAAAAAAACAACCAACCAAAAGCTGCCAAGTGGCAGCTTGTGGTTCATTAAAAAACAGGTTGGTTCATCAACCTAGGTCATCAACCCTCCTCTTATTAAATTGAATTTTTATTTTTTTTTTTATTTTTTTTTTGTCTGTTTCTCACGCCACCGCCCCCGGTGGCGTGAATAAAGATAGCCTCAGTGTTCTAAAAGTCGTTAGGCGCCCGCTAGGCGTTCGACCAGCGCCTAGAGCGCTTAGTCGGGGCCTAGAAATCAATATTAAACACCTTATTTTTATTTATTTTAACTACCTACATAATAAAATTATCTCAACTTATAATAAATCGACACTCCTAGATCTAAATAATAACTTATTATATTTTAAACGAAAAATGAGAACATAATAATGTAATTAGTATTTAAAAAAATAAAAAAAATCTAAAAAATTACTGCCGAGTCCGCCTAGGAGCGCCTATGCCCGCCTAGGCGTCGCCTAACCGTCTGGCCGTCGAGTCAGTCAAGTCCGCCTAGGAGCGCCTAGGGCCGCCTAGGCCCGCCTAGGCGCCGCCCAGGCGCTGCCTAGCCGCCTGACCCATTTTTTTTGTCGATTTGTGCAAATCGCCGCCTAAGCCGATTTTTAGAATAGTGCCATATCTATAACATATAATTTGAGTTTTTTTTTTTTTTCATCATAGCACATTACTGATCTACTGCTTCAAATCGCATTGCAATTGCCATACCACTACATGGCATTAACTTGAACAAAACACATTGTAAAAACTACTTTATGTACACCAAAAAGAGGAGAGGGGAATAACACATAACTAAAGCAAAAGGACACAAATCCATGACTTAAAAACTGATGGAGACGAGATCGTGATTGTGTTTCTAAATAAATATGATCGTATTGAGAGCCTTATATATAAAGGACTCTCCTGCTTTTATTGTTACTGGGCGAATTGATAATAAGAATTGATTGAATTTTATGAGTTTTATCGAGAGAGTATCTCGTTAATTCCCATCCGTACGCTTCCCTACATCAAAAACTCATAGCTCTAAGGACATGATATAACCTAGTAGACGAAATATTGCTACCAAAACTTGCAGGAGATTTAGCTAACTTACCAAAAAAAAAAAAACAACTCCTCCTATGCTTAGTTCTAAGCTAAACCCTCAAATCCCATTGAATGGGTTTACTTACTCCTCCACAGTTGATGTCCTAAGCTTGGCGATCATCTCCTCGACAAGATTGTCATCCATATCAATCCGCCTCATAACCTCCTCTAAGGCCGCGTTATGCGAGTCCCTACCACGAGAAGACGACGTGTCCCTAAGTAGATCAATTAAGGCTTTGGCTTTGTCACGGGCAGCCCAAGTCCCATCCACGCTCAATTGCATCAGCCCTGGCATTGCCCCATGTCGGAGGATCATCCCTCGATGCCTCTCCCGACACCTTCTGCATATCATAAGCAATATCCCTACCGCATGCTCTTGGCAAGCCATTGACCCTTCCTCCACGCACTCCACAAACATCGAGATCACCTCCGAAACCTGAAGATTCACAAGTTCAAAATTTTATTATAAAAGTCAAGTGTTTTTTTTTTTTTATTATTTCTTTTTTTTTTTATTTTTAAATAATGGTGTATATATGTTACAACTTCTTACAGTACCTGATCCAAGGCAACTTCGGACGATGAAACAATGGTCTCCAGCAAACCCATAGCCTTCTCAGCAAGCTCGGACGAATTGTCGACACCGTAAATCAGCTGAACGAGCGTGATGAGGCCACCGGCTTCCACAAAAGAGGGGACCACCTTCACACAAGTCGAGAGGTTTTGCAGAGTTGAGAGGATATGGAGCATCCCTCGGTTGCTTATGGTCTGGCGGACGGTGAGCCGCGAGTCCAGAATCCCGATCAGGGCCCGAACTGCCCCTAATGACGCAATCTCCATCCTGTTGACCGAGCAAGTTGAGAGGACCGAAAGGCCCGCCAGAGACAGCTCCATTAGGCTCGACTTCCGCCACTGGAGGATGTCGAGCATGCCCGCCACTGCCCCTGCCTGTACTATGCGAACCTTGTTCCTGCATAATTACACAAAACAAACTCAGATTTTTTGCCTGAGACATATGTTGTAGAGTAATATATTATACAGATGATATTTCTTAGCTTGACCAACCTTTCATTTCCAAAGGCAAGATTGAGCAGAGCAAACAGAGCAGCTTCAGTGGAGTCATAGTCCTGGTTATGAAGCATCATGACCAAAACAGGAAGGACCCCATTTTCTATTAATTTCTGCTTTTCCCGGCCGTCGAGCTTGCCGATTCCTCTGGCAGCTGCGATTGGGGCTTCGTTCTTGCCTACCGAAGGACCATCTGCCATGGACTCTGCGACTTAGCTCACACAGATTGTCTATAAGTTTCTATATGTCTGTGTATGTGGAGTACTGAGTATAGTGATTGCTTGAAGATGATATTTGTTTGAATTAGAAGCAATGCAGAAGAGTATTCCCTCGTGGCTTCTTCTGTTGGTAACAAACCTCAAATGGGAATATCATTGGAGTGAATCTTTATCTTTCCTTTTATAGAAGTAACAACTTTTCAGCTTTGGAGTTGGGATGCTTTCATCAGTATTAGAGAACTTACAGTAATGGTTAGTATAGTTTATTAAAGCTCTTAAAAACAGTGGTTTCATCTAAGTCGAGCGCGTTTCGGTTCGGTTCAGTTCGGTTCAATCCGTTAGCTGTGTACCAAAAAGTTCACAATTTATCAAAAATAAAAAATCTTATATATATATATATATATATTAATATTTTTTGATCAAAAAAAGTCTAATATAAAAATTTGATTATGAATAACAAATTGATATGTATCACCATTAGAGCTGTAAACTATCCGAACGTTTGCGAACAAAAGCTCGTTCGAGCTCGTTTGTGTTCGACAAAAACTCGTTCATTTGTTAATCGAGCCGAGTTTGAACAGAAAATTAGGCTCGTTTAATAATCGAACGAACACGAGCTCGTTCGTGAACGTTTAATTATGTTCGCGAACATTAATTTAATATAATTTTATTTTATTTTTCATATATTTACATATTATTTTTATTGAAAAACCCTAAAATTTAATATAATTTTATTTATTTTCTATATATTTACATAATATTTTTAATAAAAAAAATAATATATAAAATTATTTTTATTTTGTTCTTTTATTTTCGAGTTCGGACGAACAAATTTCGAGTTAATCGACCATATTTAAAAAGTCTATATATTAAATTATTCGAACACGAACGAACTCGAACTTTGACGAACAATTAAATGAACAACTCGAACACAATTTTGTGCTCGAAAAATAAACGAACGAACACGAACACTGTTCGAAAGTAAACGAACACGAACTCGAACAACCCAAGCTCGGTTCGTTTCGGTTCGTTTACATCACTAATCACCATCAACATGGCCACTGGAGGTACTTGTGATTTCCAACTGCAACAAATTTAACATAATCGTATGAGAGAGTTCTACAGATACATAAGATAAAGATAGGGGGCAAATCACTTTTATGATACGGCGTGTCTTTTTGGAGATGCAAGTATCATCAAGTTCTGTTGGTTTCAGTATACTTTATTTAGAAATAACAGGGATATGGTTTCATTATAAAAACAATAAATCTTACCTCATAAATTACATAAAATTAATTTAATCAAATAAAATATTATAATGGTGCATTTTTTGCCCGTCATTTTGCCACTGTCTATTATTATATTATATTATTTTATAATATTATGATATAATGTATTACTAGTACAATACCCGTGTAATACACGGGTGATTAAAACACCGGCGGTTGCTTCGGGACGACCGGCGGGATGCTGTGCGTAAAAAAAAAATTATATTTAAAATATATGCAATTTGAAATATAAAGAATTGTCTAAGAGGATTCTATTGGACATACATATTAGGGAAAAAATCTTTTTCATCCCATAACAAAGACAAATTAAGTTTTTCACACCGTCCAATAAAAAGCTAAGTTTTTCACCCCAGAAAGTGCGAAGGTTATGCTAAAACTGTCGCATATTCATCGCATAACAGTCCGTATGCGAAGGTTATGCAAAATACTGTCGCATAACTGTCGCATATCAATTGCATAAATGTCGCATATTCATAGCACAATGTCTTTGCACAGTTATGCAATTGATATGCGGCAGTTATGCGACAGTTTTTCGCATAACGTTCGCATATGGACAGTTATGCGATGAATATGCGACAGTTTTCGCATAACCTTCGCACTTTCCAGGGTGAAAAAACTTAGT
This sequence comes from Striga hermonthica, assembly GCA_902706635.1. Taxonomy (NCBI): domain Eukaryota; kingdom Viridiplantae; phylum Streptophyta; class Magnoliopsida; order Lamiales; family Orobanchaceae; genus Striga; species Striga hermonthica. The sequence goes on along the minus strand of CACSLK010024540.1, from coordinate 10,609,460 downwards.
TTTTATTGAGCGGTGTAAAAAACTTAACAAGACTTCAAAACGGGGTGAAAATAGATATTTTCACTACATATTAAACATAAAAAAAATAATATTAATTGATAAATAATTGATATTTATGTTCCCCATGATTAAATATTTATTCAAATCCCGTGTAATACACTAGTATAAATCTCATGCGATGCACGTATAAGAGATATTCGTCTATATTTTTAAATCATTAAATAATTTTTAAAATGTAAAGTTATGGAATCAATATGCAATACAATATACCTATATTGATTTAATTAAAATATTATATGAAATTTAAATTGTGTAAAATTACAGACAACATGTCTATATAAAATTACTACACAACTCATACAATACACATAATTGATAATAAATTACATTATATTAATTCAAAATAAGTGTCATTTTAACATTTTTATTCAGAAATTTTGTTTGAATACAACGTGGTTCCATAAAGTAATTATTTTGGTAAAATTTTATTATACATTTAAAAATCTATGTGATTAATAAGTATAATATTAAAATTTATATTGTTTCATTAAGTGAATTATTTTTGTATAAACTATCCAAATTAAAAAAAAAATTAAGTAGTTGACTAATTAATTAAATTATAAATAATTGACTATTATATTTACGTCCAATTTAATGTTGACCCATAAGTTATGAATAGTACTTATTTGCATTTTAAATTTTAAATTTCGAATCCAAATATGGACTAAACAATAAATCCCATTATATATACCTACATCAAATAATCTAAATAAATTCACCCACTTTATATTATATGTTGATTAATTTATTTTCCATAGAAACAACTATCAAAAAATACCAAAAGTACATTCACTCACTTTATGTCATATATTAATTCATTCATTTCCCGTAGAAGATGCATCAAATACCAAAAATAAATTCGTCCACTTTATACCATACTAGTACTGACCCGTGCGATGCATGGGATGGTATATATATATATTCTTAATATCAACATTAAATTTAATGCACTTTGTAGATATGTAACAAATATAAAATGGAAAAAAACAAATTTAAAACTTCATAAATTAGCTTGTAAACACTTCTTTGTACACAATGTTTTGGATCTGATTTGGTGGCAAGTCATCGTCATTACAGACTAATATCTTTAACTCACTTCGATTGGTGACACGGGAGGCGGCAACATATAATTGTCCATGACTGAACACCGACTTCTTAAGCAATAAACCAACATGCGATAGCGATTGTCCCTGGCTCTTATTGATAGTCATGACATACGATACCATAATGGAAAATTGTCGCCTCTAGAATTTGAAAGGAATTCTGACATCGTAAACAAATTATAAAATGATTTTTTCCATTTCGCAATTAATAATTTTAGAATATTCTAATATTTTATCAATTATATTGCTATGGTATCAGCATTGTCGTGATTAATATTAAATCTATTTATTATGTGGTTTACGCTCTAAGTTGTCTTTATATGTAATATGATAATGAATTGTATATTGGAATAATACACTCGTAACAATATAAATGAATATTAACTTTTTTTGGTAATAAATCAATAATTGAATAACGCCAAAAAATGATATAACCAAAACAACAATATATATGCTGCATTTTATTCATAAAATATCCGAAATCATAAACATTATTGAAATAATAATAAGAAGATCGACAACTATAACTGTTGCAATCTTGGAAATTAACATCAACCTAATAATTGAAAACAAACGAAGACGTCCAAATTCAAATATTTTAACAAACTGAAATGAACCTAAATAATAATAATATATGTAAAGTAGAATCCTCAGCCACCGAGTCTAGACATCGACCTTCGCCTTTCCTTTATCGTTGGAAGCATCCACCCTCAACTTTCATTTATCAGTGAAGCAGATTGGGTCGTCAAAGCCAAAACTACGTCACTTGAATTGTTTAGTTCCTCCCAAAGGTTTCGTTTGGCTGCAGAAGTGTCACAAACTGCCTCCTTTTCAACAGCCACTTTCATAGGAGTAGTAACTTTATCAGCATCATCCTAACAAAACAAATAAATAAATAAACCAATATATAAACGTTTTATTTAACAAATAAAAAAATAAAAATATAACCCACATAACATTTGAAATACTTTAGTAAATTCAATACTTCTCCGGTCTCTTCTTGTTACCTCATAAATTACATAAAATTAATTTAATCAAATAACATATTATAATGGTGCATTTTTTGCCCGTCATTTTGCCCCTGTCTAATATTATATTATATTATAATATAATGTATTATATTAATTTTAACAATATCACCAATTTTTGTTGGACAGTATTGTCGCTCCGTTCACGATCCACATACCAGAACACGAGACTGTCATTTGTTATCTTGGTTCTTATGCACGCTACATTCGTCTAGATGTGTCTCCTAATTTTCTACTACCGCCTAATTGTAATCAGTGGTTTAGATTCCGAGATAGGACAATTGAAGGTTGGGAGAATTTGTACCAAAACAGGATTGAGTCGTGGCATAGAATTCATAGTGTATCTATATTATGATAGTTGGTCGTGTTTATTGTTGGATGGTGCACGAGCCGTGTGGAGACACACGAGTACTTATACGTTGATTGTTATGCATGTTTGTTATTGACTGAGACCGACTACGCATACGATGATTGTTATGGAATGTTTTAGTTGGAATGTAGTATAACATTTAGAAATAGATGAAATGAAATGAATTAACAAAAACTTAAAAAAAGACAACCATAAAATTGTCATGAATGTTTAACAATAAAATGAAGAAAAAACATTCATTACATCATTGGGTTGTTCTGTTCCAATCCAACTTAATTCCAACAATATGTATCTACAAAGGACACCACCAATTTAGGATTAAACCTCTGGCATTCCTGAAGGAGGTCTGATGTAGTAGCTTGGTAGCGATACACACCTACACAAAATATAAGAATTAATATATATGATCGCATATAAAATAAAAAATAATATAATGAAAGAACATTAACTAAAATTCAGTAAACAACTTATATAATCGGTATTGGCACGCATAGGGATCTAGTGCTAGTCTGACAGACTATCACCCAAAATAATATGATGAGAAACCCGAGCATACCACACCGAGCACTACTCATAGGCCTCCCCTAGATCAGTTGTGGTGGGGGTGAACATAGTTAAGTTGGCGCACACCATCCCCGGGAACTGGTGCTAGGTATCTGCTGCAACAGTATCAACATGCTCAACCTTGTAGAGACTAGACTCCCAAGCACGTACTGCATTGGATAGACATGTCATGCGACAGTCTGCACGAAGCCCAAGACGCAAAAACTGCACATGCATGTACGACTCCACAATATTGCGGTACCTATCCGCGATAAAGGGCCCTAGGCTCCATCGTATATGGGTTGCGCCCGTATGGCAAAAAGTTCACTTTTTCACAATTGCACAAAAATATTTATTAAAAAAATTACATTATTTGAAATAACTTTTAACTGTAAATAAAATAACTTAATGTACCTCGACGGCGGTGAGAATGTCAAGGCGCCGACAGAGAGAGGTGAGACGATGATCATTCCTTTGCGTCACCCGTACGCTCCACGAGCTAGATCATGCGACACAGTCGAAACCGAAGTACGATACCACTATTTACAATCTCGACTTCTCTATTGTATTGTTCAATACATTCACAAATAATATTCCTAATCGAATGGTTACCATGAATTTTTCTTAATTCTTTTTTCTTTACCAAAAATAATACCCCCCCTTTTTTTTATAGTAGATAATAGAAATATCATAGACAAGCTTCGCTTCGTTTGTACCTTTCTTTTTTTTTTAAATAGATGGGGGTGGATCGCCTAGAACACGTCGCTCGAGGAGCGATAAGTTAGGGTGCCCTGGTAAGTCCACGCTGAAGGTGCGACCAAGATGGTGCTGCGGTGCGGGCTTGGGCTTTGAGATGGTTGGGAAGACGAAAGCTTTTTTTTTTTATATATCTCTATTTCAAGGAAATAAGAAACAAGAGATCTATTATCTAAATATGCAGAAGAAATAAGAAATAAACTAAATGTTCATTAAATAAATAATAAAAAATTATGTAGTTATTCATATTTTTAATAAATTACAAATTAACCACCAAGGATTAAATTGCAATACTTTATATATTTATAAACTTGTAATTAGGCCCTCGGAATTTATCCAATTTATAAAAATTTCCATCCCTAAAATTCCGATCGTCGCCCGTTGAAACAAACACCTTGTACACCGTCCTCACCCCCTCCAGGGCTCCGCCCTCACTGTGAACAACTGTCATTCAAGAGTTCGAGAAGTCAGATCCTAGTCCATGTCCCCTTTAATCCCCTCAAATCTGACTAGCGAAATTGTTAAGTTGTCATCCCGATCCCACCGCTTGACCCATTCGCAGCGGAAGCTCGTCTTTCTAGTCGTCTTACCGCAATGCAGTCCCTTATAGGTCTCCCGGTCGTGCTTCTCGTGTCCAGTGGACTCCCGGTCAGCTCTCTTACAGACCCGGTAAATCCCAGCAGTGCGTTAATCCCTCGATTCAGCCCATTTTACCCTAAACACAAACACACAGTTTGAGTCTTAGTGAACAACAATAATCAAAAGTAGAAATATAAAGAAAATGCTATAAACATAAGGAAATAAAGGGTAGAATGCTGGAAAAAGAAGGGAATAAAAGAGAAGAACGGAACACTCCCTTTTAACCGGTGACTGGAGACGATGGACACGAAGTCCGGCTCAGATTGTCCTTCTTTCTGGTACCCTCGGTAAGTAGCGGCTCGGTGGTGGCCAACGGACGGCAGCCCCGGTTCCTCGGCCCAATCCCCGGGCTGCTCCTCCTCACACAAGCCAAGAACCCGGCCACTCTGTCGCAAAGCCCCTCCTCTCACAACGAGATTCGCCGGAAAGCACCTCGCAAGGGCTTTAGCCGGCGGGCTGAGCAGGGCGACGGCGAGGCGGCACAACGGTGGCTCTCACAACAGCACAACGGCGGTACTCACACTCAAAGGTCACAAAGAACAGAAAAAGAGAGAGACTTAGAGATCATCGATGTGTTTTTCTCACAGAGAGAGAGAGATCGGTTTTAGGCGCAACAGGGTGAGAGAGAGGAGAGTGAGATGAGTGTTAGGGTAAATCAGAGGAGAGATAATATATATAGTGTGTAATGGAGGGTTAAGATTTAATCCCTAAATCCAAGGGTCCAAATTAATCTGCCAGGTAAGTGGGTAAAGGGCCAGGCCCAGACGGGAATGGGCCGGGGCTTCCTTGGGCCTGAGATAGGGATCTGGTTTTGGGCCAAATTCCCAACATTTCTCCACCGAATTTGGCCCACCACCGAATACCGAACACCTTGAGGGCCCGGAGGACATTCATCATTGCCTTACTACGATACCTGCACTTTCACAAAGTTAGAACAAGTATCAAAACATGCAGCAAACACATAGTACACTACCTACAAGCACACATAAATTATAGCACATCAATCACACGAATCGAAGTTCAAAGTTCTCATGCACGATCTGAATTTTTCAACAGGTAAGCACTTAGTTCCCATATCTGCGGGGTTAAACTCGGATGCAATTTTTTCAAGATTAATTAAGCCTTTAGACACAATATCACGAATGAAGTGAAACCTAACGTCTATATGCTTAGTGCGATCATGAAAAATAGGATTTTTACACAATTGAATCCCCGATTGGCTATTGAAAAACACAACAACATCTTTTTCAAGCAAACCGATTTCACATAAAAGACCCTTCAACCAAACAGCCTCTTTCAAGGCCTCAGTTACAGCAACATATTCAGATTCGGTCGTAGACAAGGCAACAATATGCTGAAGTTGTGATTTCCAACTCACACACGATCCACACAAAGTAAACACATATGAAGTTGTTGATTTCCTATTATCTCTATCATTAGCATAATTCGAATCAACATAGCCAACAAGTTTAACACCTTCAGAACACTTAGAAAATTTCAGACCGACATGCATAGAACCATTCAAGTAATGTAACAACCACTTAAGAGCTTCCCAATGAGGCATACCCGGATTAGACATGTACCTACTCAAACAACTAACAGCATATGCAATATCCGGCCTAGTACTAACCATGAGATACATCACAGAACCAATTGCATTTGAATAAGGCACATTTTTCATCAAATCAATTTCAGAATCAGTCTTAGGAGACTGATCCTTACTTAGCACAAAGTGGGCAGCAAGGGGAATGTTCACGGATTTTGCGGACGACATAGATTTACTTAAAATCTTTTCCACATAAGAAATTTGATTAAGAAAAATCACAGAGTTTTTCCTATCACGAATAATGTTCATTCCAAGAATCCTTTAAGCATCTCCAAGGTTTTTCATATCAAATTTATCACTTAGACATTTTTGAACATGCTCAATAGACTTAATGCAAGGACCGACCAGCAACATATCATCAACATATATGAGCAAAAAAACAGGAACATTTGCATTTTATTTAAAGTACAAACAATGATCATAAGAACTCCTCTTAAACTTTAAAGAAAGCATGAACATATCAAATTTTTTGTTCCATTGCCTAGGAGATAGTTTCAAACCATACAAGGATTTCTTTAATAAACACACATAATCAGATTTCTTATTGTCCACAAATCCAACAGGTTGTTTCATATATATTTTCTCATCTAATTCACCATGCAAGAAAGCAGTTTTAACATCCATTTGCTTTAATTCCCAATCAAAATGAGCAACTAAAGCAAGCATGATACGCACGGTGGTGAATTTAACAACAGGAGAAAATATTTCGGTATAATCAATACCCTCATGTTGTGTGAAACCTTTTGCTACGAGTCTAGCCTTAAACCTAACCGAATCATTCTTTTGTTTAACCTTATACAACCATTTGCAATCCACTAAGGAACAATTATCAGGTTTAGGCACAAGCGACCAAGTATGATTCACATGCAACGAATTAATTTCTTCACGCATAGCATTCATCCATTGCAAAGAATTCACAGATTTTAAGGCTTCCTCATAAGACTTAGGCTCACAATTATCAATGGATTCAAAAACACCAAAAGCATATGAAGTCATGTGAAAATCATCAAACTTAGAGGGTTTCTTACGATCCCTTCTAGTCCTATCTCTAACAAGTTGATAATCATGCAAATCAACATCATTTTCAGGCACATTTTCCACATATTCATCATGCACATCGACATTTTCACCATTTTCAGCATGTTGATTTTCAGTTTCAGCAATTACAGGTTCGGTTTCAGCAATTTCAGCATGTCGATTATCAAGCACAACACGTTCAGTTTCAATTTCAGCATGCATATTTTCAAAATTATCGAAATCACTTAAACCACTCAATTGCTCCACCGCATTTGGAGCATTTTCAGATTCATCAGGTAAAGGAGCAGACAAAGAAGCAATTAAACATGGCATTTCAGATTCATTGAACACAACATCACGACTTATTACGACCTTAAAGCCGGGTACACTTCTAAGCCACAATCTATAACCTTTAACACCATCAAGATATCCTAAGAAAACACATTTCATTGAGCGAGGTTCAAGTTTATCAAGTTTTGTATGACAAAACGCAGCACAACCAAAAACATGCAAGTTTGAAAAATCAATTTCCTTTCCAGACCAAACAAACTCAGGACATTTATCATTCAAAGGCACGGAAGGAGACCTATTTATCAAATAAGTAGCAGTTAAAACAACCTCACCCCAAAACTTTTTTGAAAGACCCGAACTAGACAACATACACCTCACCCTTTCAAGTAAAGTTCTATTCATTCGCTCGGCAACACCGTTTTGTTGAGGGGTGTAAGGCACGGTTTTATGCCTTTGAATACCAGATTTAGCACATAATTCATCAAACAAATTATTGCAAAATTCAAGTCCATTATCAGTCCTAAGAATTTAATTCTTTTTACCGGTTTGGTTTTCAATCAAGGTTTTCCAAGTCTTAAACGTTTCGAAAACATCAGATTTATTTTTCAAAAGAAACGCAAAGACTTTTCTTGAAAAATTATCTATCACAGACAAGAAATACCTACTCCCGCCATGTGTCGGAACACTAGCGGGACCCCAAACATCGGCATGCAAATATTCAAGAATATCCGAACACATAGAGGGTTTAGGGGAAGGTGAAACAGGAAATTTAACACGTTGTTGTTTGCCAAGTACACAAGAATCACAAAACGGCACACAAGATAATTTATCTTTACCAAAACAGCCCGCTTTATGCAAAATTTCAAGACCACGACTACTCATATGACCTAAACGTCTATGCCAAAGATCAGTTTGGTCCACATGAACAACATTCAGAGAAATTTCAGCAAGTGATTCACAAGTAGCAGTGCAAACATACAAGTTTTTCCGTTTTTCAGCTTTGAAAATAACCAATGAACCTTTCAAAATTTTCATAACCCCTTTACCCCATTTACCCTCTAACCCGTCATCCTCAAGAGCAGCACAAGAGATCAAGTTATGGCATAAGTCAGGAACATGACGAACATTTTCCAAACAAAGCACATAACCAGAATTAAACTTAAGGCACACATCACCAATACCAGCAACATCACAAAGTTTTTCATTTGCTATAGAAACAGAGCCATTTTTAACCTCTTTGTAGTTTGAAAACAGATTTCTATATGGAGACATGTGAAAAGTGCAACCGGAATCAACAAGCCATTCATTTTCACAAAGATAAGAATGCATAGAATTCACATTAGCATGCATATCACATATTTCAGTCACCACAAATACATCACCAAGTTTATCACTACACGAGGCCACATTAGCTTGATTCTTTTTAGGTTTAGTGCACTCTTTAGCATAATGTCCAATGTCACCAAAATTGTAACACTTACAATTTTTCGGACGGGATTTAGAACGACTTTTTCCTTTACCTCTTTTCTTTTCAGGTTGGTTACCATTATTATTAGAAGACTTTTGATTTTGAAATCTATTTTGTTGTCGACCTCTAACAAAATGAACCTCACCCGAATTTTTACTCCCCTTATGAGCTTTTAAATCTAATTCTTTACTTTTTAATGCATTCACAACAGTGTCGAGTGTCACATTATCCCTACCGTACTTAATAGCAGATTTGACATCACTGTAAGAATCAGGAATAGCATTTAAAAGCACAATAGAAGTATAATCATCAATATGCTTATCACCGGTCAATTTAATGTCCTGAACAAGTTTAGTAAACACATCGAGATTCTCATCAATTTCTTTCGAAAGATCAAGTTAAAATCGGAAAATTTTTTCAAGCAAGAACAATTTACTCGACAACGAAGTTTCAGTATATAATTCTTCTAATTTTTCCCACAGATCTTTTGCAGAATCAAGTTTACCAACCTTCCTAAGCACAGAGTCAGACAAATTCCAGATAATTGACGAGTAAGCAAATTGATCCATTTCAGCAATTTTATCAGAAGGTTCATCGGGTGGAAACGAGCCTTCAACGACTTTAAACACCCTCTGTTGAATTAAAATCCCTTTCATTTTTTGTTGCCAAATTGAAAAAACAGATTTCCCGTCAAACGGGGCCACATTAAAAGCTGGAAACGAAGCCATTTCACAGAAAACACAACAGATTTCACAGAAAATACTAGCACAAATTTCAGCAATTAACACACTCAGTTTTCAACCCAAGATCAGATTTTTCAGCAATTAAATTCACAGAGAATTCAGTCCAAATCAAATTTCAGCAGTTTAAACACGCAGTTTTCAACACAATTGATTTTCAGCAGCAAAAAATGATGCACAAAGACTAAAAAAAAAAAATAACAGAAATTCAGAACCAAGCAAATTTCACCGAAATTAAGCAGCAAGACAGCAAAAAATACACAATTTAATGCTAGAACCACAAAAAATAGCCACAACAGAGCAACAAAGATAAGCACATTTAACACATAGCATGCATATCTAACCTATTGATCTAGCAGCTAGATTCCCAACACACAATCCTATTCTCTGGACGCAATCCCCGTCCAGAGGCTACAATAATCCTATTCTCTGGACGCAATCCCCGTCCAGGGTCTACAATAATAAGAAATCGGTAAACAAATGAGTTAGAGCCAATACCAGAGCGAGCCCTAAGACGTAGGTGCTCCACTTACCTGCGGTGGCGGGACGGCTCTGATACCACTGTTAAGTGGCCGTCCCGATCCCACCGCTTGACCCATTCGCAACGGAAGCTCGTCTTTCTAGTCGTCTTACCGCAATGCAGTCCCTTATAGGTCTCCCGGTCGTGCTGCTCGTGTCCAGTGGACTACCGGTCAGCTCTCTTACAGACCCGGTAAATCCCAGCAGTGCGTTAATCCCTCGATTCAGCCCGTTTTACCCTAAACACAAACACACAGTTTGAGTCTTAGTGAACAACAATAATCAAAAGTAGAAATATAAAGAAAATGCTGTAAACATAAGGAAATAAAGGGTAGAATGCTGGAAAAAGAAGGGAATAAAAGAGAAGAACGGAACACTCCCTTTTAACCGGCGATTGGAGACGATGGACACGAAGTCTGGCTCAGATTATCATTCTTTCCGGCACCCTCGGTAAGTAGCGGCTCGGTGGTGGCCAACGGACGGCAGCCCCGGTTCCTCGGCCCAATCCCCGGGCTGCTCTTCCTCACACAAGCCAAACACCCGGCCACTCTGTCGCAAAGCCCCTCCTCTCACAACGAGATTCGCCGGAAAGCACCTCGCAAGGGCTTTAGCCAGCGGGCTGAGCAGGGCGACAGCGAGGCGGCACAACGGTGGCTCTCACGACAGCACAACGGCGGTACTCACACTCAACGGTCACAAAGAACAGAAAAAGAGAGAGACTTAGAGATCATCAATGTGTTTTTCTCACAGAGAGAGAGAAATCGGTTTTAGGCGCAGCAGGGTGAGAGAGAGGAGAGTGGGATGACTGTTAGGGTAAATCAGAGGAGAGATAATATATATAGTGTGTAATGGAGGGTTAGGATTTAATCCCTAAATCCAAGGGTCCAAATTAATCTGCCAGGTAAGTGGGTAAAGGGCCAGGCCCAGACGGGAATGGGCCGGGGCTTCCTTGGGCCTGAGATAGGGATCTGGTTTTGGGCCAAATTCCCAACAGAAATCTTTCCTTTCATCTTGCCGCCGACGAAAACCTTTGCTGCCAAATCCGTTGACCGATGCTACACGCCGCGACAACATGAATTTCTTTTGAAAATCGAGTGTTCAAACAATAGTTAATGGTGTTGCTGGCCGAGCACCGTCGGAACTCATGTCGCCTCGTTTAGCCACCGACAACTGGGAGCACAGTCGAAGCTCTTATATCTATCCGTCCTCACCTTTGGCAGCTAACCACATTGACGGAAACCTGTTCCACGCGTGAGATTCGTCCTCAACCTTTCACTGAGTGCCTTAAAATTAGTCCGAATGGAGGTGACCATAGAGGGCGACGACAGTCTGAACACGATGACGGAGAGGGATGGTGAGCGATGCTGTTCACGTCGAACCGATCAATCGCGACGACCTCCTATCAAATTCAATTTATTAATTTACTTATCATATAATTAATTTAAATATTACAATAATAATTTTTTAGGCAAAATTGCATATAAAAGCACCACCTTTTATGTTTTTGCAATTTAATCACCACCTTTGTAATTTAGCAATTTAATACACAACTTTACTTATTTCTTGCAATTCGAATCACAGGGCCCAATTTCGGGCCTGTTTTGGTGACGTGGCATTTTGTGGTGACGTGGCGTTTCCACGTGTCAATGACGGGGCATCTTTGGGCTGACGTGGCAGTCTATGTCAATTAAGAAAAAAAAAATATATATATTTTGTAGAAAGGGGGGTTTGAACCCTGGTCTCCATGGGAGAAAAGTAACTATGCTACCAAATTAACGTATTTTTCGATTGACTAAAGACATTGATGTACCCAAATATCAACTCATACGACGCCGTTCGAGTCACAGAAGTCGGATCTGAGAGCTGAAATTCGGGAACTGCGACAAAAGGTAAGTGAACGCCGATCAGCGAGCAACAATGGCAGAAAACGAAACCGTCATCAAGCCAAAGCCTCGGCCAATCATACGCATCGGCCTGTTTCTCATTGCCCACAGTCTCTTCGTAAGGTATATTCTTTCAGTTTTTGTAATAATCTTAATTTCTTAGGTTTAAAGAAAACATGGAGACTGACTGTTTTTCAATTGGTAATGAATTGTTCAGTGTGGCATGCTGCATAGCAGGGATTGTAACTCTTCTCCTTTTGCCTCTTCTCGCGAAGAACACTTATGTCTCTGAGAATGCTCTTATGCCTGGTGAGTTTCACTTGTCCGTTCCCCTCATATTTCTTATTAAATTTATTTTACGGATTATGGTGCTATTTTATCCCTCTCTGTTTTTGAATCATCCTGCAGGTTCTGCTACTCCTATGCTCTCTCACAACGATGCTTCGGACGGGCACAGTTTTTCGAACCGGATACTGAATCTGAATTCACAGACTGGCATGTAGGTATTTTCTGTTTCACCTGTGCTTGTATATAGGCTACAGAGAATCTTGATTGCAATCGGAAAGCTGCATGAAGAGGAGACACTTTTTAATTCATATAGTGATATGTTTTCAGGGCTACTGAACTTTATTCTCCTTAGGTTCCAGTGACAATTGAATTTAATTACAGAGTGTTGAGTTGATATATATGAAGAAGTCAATCGTTAAGTCGACTAGCTCAACTTCTGAAGCAGAAGAGAACGCTGTTTTGTTTTGGACAACATTCCAGTATGCTAGAGGGTCTGCAATTGCAATTGAACTGTACATTCTCAACACATTTAGATGAAAGAGAGACAAGTTGCTTTTGCATGCAAAAGGAACCTCCAAATGCCCTTTTGTATTCATGCTATATCTCATACTTTTAGTTTTTTTTGTTTGTGTGTATGCAAAAGTGATATGCCGTTGCCCTTCCCCATTTATATTGATTTTTTTTCATACAACTGTTACAACCTTTTGTTCAAGTGGTTGCTTTAAACATTTTATATGCAGTGAAATTCCTGAATTGATAGCAGAACACATGATGCAGTTGGGTGGCGAAACTAGCTACCACATGTTCCAACCAATACCTAACAAGTTTCACCCCGTACACTTTTTCTTGGGTCCTGATGCTGGAATAATAAAAGAAAACCACAGCTGTACCTCTTATGGGATCAATACGGTTGGAATTATAAGGGCTCCACGTGGTGATGGGAAGGAAGCCATAGTAATTGTAACACCTTATAATTCCACAGATATAACATTTGGTGAGGCTTTATCTCTAGGGATTGCTTACTCAGTCTTCTCTCTCCTATCTCGAGTTACCTGGCTCGCAAAGGATATAATATGGCTTGCTGCCGACTCGAAACATGGAGAATTTGCTGCGGTTGGTTCGTGGTTGAGAGATTATAACACACTTTCTTTTGGTGATTTAAAGTCACATCAGGAAATATGTTTTGAAGGTAATATATTGTCGGATAAACCCTTGATGTTTGATCTAATCCCAAAAAAAAAAAAAGCCATATGACTTTCAAAATTTCAAATTATACATCTCAGATTTTGTGTTGACTTGTGTTTACTATAGATCCTTACTCTTAACACTGAATCATACCTGAGGGGGAATTTTTGGAAGTTTATTAGAGTTAGATGTTTCTTTTGTTTTGTTTTCTCTGATTTGGCCAAACATTTTGGGTACTTTCTAGTTCACCCATTTTTAATTATTATCATGTATATTTTAAGCACCTCGTTGTGGGTGTATGAATAAGAGTAGACCCAGGACCCTGCCTTCTAAATTGTAAATAACTACTGAGATACATTATTCGGAAGGAAAATGTAATCTCTCATTTTGTGGTGCAGGTACTTTGGGTGATCGTAAAATGACTCGAGTTCATGGAGATGCAATATCCAGTGACTTTCGAAGAGCTGGCACAATGGCAGCTGCCCTTGTCATTAAGGTCGCTGATAGCAGCATGGAATTCGGAAATGACGTTCTCAACATATATGCTGAGGCTTCTAATGGGCAGATGCCAAATTTGGACCTCATTAATGTTGTTAATTATTTGGCGGTACATGGGCAGGGCTTACAAGTTAGGGTGGACAAGGTTTGGTCGTTGCTTGATTCGTGGTGGTTAAAAAGTCTTGGAAAATTATTTGAGGTGCTTGGTATAGTAGGTAAAAGCTTAAATCCACAATGGAAGTTTGGTATACCTGCTGCGGATTATGTTGACGGCTGTGCCACTCTTGCCAGTTCCTTATATAACCAGGTAATGGCCTCAATTTTGATATGCTAGTATATCAACTATTGTCGAAAGCTACAACTGAGCTTTAGGCTAAAAAAAAGAGTAGGATGACTGTTATCTTTAAAATTATAAATTACCCTATGGCATTTGTTTCTCCTTTAGAAGTTGCACTCATAAAAAAACAGTGTTTTTTAGGGATATGCAAACCTAAACAACATAATTGTTACATTTGAAAGATACAATTTTAATTTTGAAAGTAACTCCATTTTTTATTAATTAGGCGAAACCTATGTGGTAGTTCTTGGGGCCACTATCTGTAGGGTTGAGTTATTGTGATTTTTTTGGTTGGCTTTCTCAGCCTAACCTTCTTATATCTGTGAATGTAACAAAGGGTTTACTTTGTTGTTTGAATTGTTCTGTATGAGGCTTAAATGGCTAATATTCTTTCTATTTTGGTAAATGTTCGTTTGTCACTGTTAATTACTAACGTATTTGTTACATTAGGCATTAGGTGTTCCCACCGGCCCACATGGTGCATTCCGTGATTATCAAGTTGATGCGATCACTATGGAAATATCACCAAAGTATTTATCCTCAAGTCAGAGGATTATGTTCCTACAGCGTGTTGGCAGGTCATTGTTAATTAGGGCATTTTGTCACCTAAATTTGGTTAACCAATCAAAGCATGTATGTGGTTCACGGTCATGATTTTTTTTGAGCTTTTCGTCCTGATAATTATTTGTTAATATTAGGTTAATTGTGAATACCTACCCTTTTGGGAGTGGGATAGTTATGAAGAAAAACTAGAGAAGTTTCAAAATAAGAGAAAATCTCTTTGAAGTTTGATGCTACTTAAATTTTCCCAGACTTCACATGTAAAAAATATATCAGCCCCCACCAACGTTCATAATAGTTCTACAGCATTCCCTTCATCTTAAGACAGAAGGAAACATCAAGCAACTAATGTAATTTTTTAACACGTTTAGGGGTAGTTTTGTAATTAACATTAAACAAATTCTCTTTTTCTTGTGATGCTCCATTATTTTTTTTCTAGATTTAATATATTTTTTTCTGAAAAAGAAATATGCGTCTGTTTAATTGTTTATTTATGTATAAGTTCTATCTGAGATTGAATTCTCTATGTTTGACAGGTTGGTTGAAGGAGTCATACGATCCGTGAATAATCTCCTCGAGAAATTTCATCAGTCCTTTTTCCTGTATCTTTTAACATCTCCAAGTAGGTTTGCTTCAGTTGGAGTCTACATGATTGCCTTTGCTTTACTCGTGGCTCCACTTCCACTAGTTTCTGCCTCTCTTTTTTCCAATGCTAGCGAACTTGGAAAGAGCAATACCGAAATTTCATTCAACCCATCTTGGAAATGGCTTAGCGCAACAAGAACCGTTCTTATTGTCCACTTATGGGGCGCATTCGTAACCTTACTTCCTTATTTTACCTCCTCAAACCATGATTCCTCGCCTTCAGTCCACCGCTCGGCTTGGGTTGTGCTTTCTTTGCTTACCCTCCTATTTGTGTTTGCAGTATTTAATTCTTTTTCAATTTTAAAGAAAAACCAACCTCAGATAAACGAATGGGCTCTCGTTAAATCGGTGACAGTGGCTGCTGCTTTCGTTGGACTTTGTCTAATGTCTGTTATAAATTTTGCAACGGCTGAAATTGGTTCATTAGTGTTGGTGCCGATGTGTTTGACAGTTGCGCCCTTAAGGCGAAAAGTAAATTCTGTGAGAACATTCATCCTTGGAGTGTGTAGTATGGCATTGGTGTTTGTGGGCTTTCCTCCGGTTGCGTTTCTTTTGTTAAAAGGCGGGTTGAATGGATTTGACACAGTTGGATTTGGCGATTTCTGGGTTTGGGCCGAGTCGCTTTGGGCTTGGAATAGTGCGACTTATATTTACTTATGTATGGTCCATCTTCCTTGCTGGGTTTTATGTATTCACATTCTGCTACATCCTTCTTGAAGTGCTCTAGCTTTCAAGCCAGTGCCTGTCATAAATTGGTCGGCAACGGAGCTATACACATTCCCTATGCTACAGAGTTATAATTCGAGCAGTTTATGGGTTGTCAAACTTTCCACCTTGTTGGGTTTTGTGGTCTCATGATTCTAATTTGTTGTACCTGAGGTTTTTCCAGCCTAATTAGTGATCTTTTTAGATTATGAATATGTCAAGACATTTGTGAATGCTTTGCTAGAGGGCATTCTTAAGGTGAATATTTGTGAGGCTACAACAAACATCCGAAGGATACTGGCAAATCGCAAGTGATAACTGAAATTATTTGTATTTGGATAAACGTCGGCACGTTGTAATTCTGAGCAAAACTCAGACGATAGCTGAGATTATTTGTAGTCGGATGAACGCAGGCCGTTCTAATTGTTCTATTTTAATAATGTGATCAAAAAACGTCTTGCATTTTGCAATACAGA
>CACSLK010024540.1:10562086-10572404 GCA_902706635.1 Striga hermonthica | reverse complement strand
TTTAATACAATTAAATGATGATATGGTTAATGGTTTGTTCATTGTCTGTCCTGTCATATTACATTTATATTCAATGTATTTCTGCCATGCGAAACCACGTTTCTGGATATGCATCTGATGACCTATGCATATATTGGCAAATTAAAAGTAATGTGGGAATAATTATTTTGTCTTATTCATCTCATTTGTCATTTTTATGACTTTTTTCGCATCAAGTTATGGCTTATGATGAATTTCTCCGCTCATATATAAAATTCATCTACTCTTGAATTTTAATTGATGGGATTATTCAATCGTTGCTACAGTATGTTTATTGGAGAATTTATGTTAATTTATGCAATTGATTTTATGAACATTATGTGAGTGCTTTAGTTCATACTGTTTACGTTAATGTACCTTATGATGATGATCAAGCTTTTATAAATTGTTGTTTGTGGATTCAACTGGATGTGTTATTATATGACATTAAGGTAAAATTAATTAGTTAGTCACCAAAGTGTCCTAATTAATTTTTAATGTTCAGTCATATAATTTATGGTTATAATTTTATTATATGACATTAAGATAAAATTAATTTGTTAGTCACCAAAGTGGCCTAATTAATTTTTTAATGCCCGATCATATAATATTATTGTTACAATTGATTGTATATGACATTAAAGGAAAATTAATTTGTTAGTCACCAAAGTGGCCGGATTAATTTTCTAATGTTTGGTCATATAATTTATATTCTCTTGAGAATGTCATTATTATGGATTAATGAGTTTATTGGTTGTTAGAAATTATGGATTTACCCAAAGGTGAATCAATGTTCTATAACTAATAAACATTAAGGAGAAATATAATATCTTTTGTTGAGCGTATGTAGATATCCAAAGAACTATGTATGTTAGACGAAGTTTATTTAATTTCTCATTAAGTGTTAAATGATATTCGACTTATGATAATGATATATATTGTTGTGTTTACCCAAAGGAGACCTGCAATATATTTTATGAATGATTTTCTGAATCTATTAATTAAGTGAGCTTTTATGATTGTGCAGCTATCTCTCTTCATTCGCAAGCTTCTTCTGTTACTGTCTTCAATGGTTTGAATTTCTCTGAATGGCGTGAGCAAGTCAATTTCCATTTAGGTGTTTTGGATATTGACTTGGCTCTGCTTGAAGAAAAGCCTGCTGACATTAATGATCAAAGCAGTGAGGCTAAGAAATCAAACCGCAAGGCTTGGGACAGGTCTAACAGATTATGTTTGAGCTTTATGCGAATGACGATTGCCAACAACATTAAGTCAACTCTTCCCGATAATGTGGATGCAAAAGCATATCTTTTGCTTGTGGAAGAGCGTTTTCGTTCCGCGGATAAGTCATTGGCAGGAACACTTATGGCTAAACTCACGACCAAAAAGTATGATGGGTCGCGAAGTATGCAACAACATGTTCTTGACATGACTAATCTTGCAGCAAGGCTTAAGTCTCTGGGCATGACTGTTGATGACTCATTTCTGGTGCAATTTATGCTTAACTCGTTGCCTCCTGAATATGGGTCTTTTCAAATTAACTATAACACTATTAAGGATAAGTGGGATGTTAATGAATTGGCCAGTAAGCTTGTTCAGGAGGAGACGAGGCTTAAGGCACAAGGAGTTCATACAGTCAACCTTGTGGGTCATGAAACGAATAATGTTCTCAAACCGAAATCCAACAAGTTTAAGAAGAAAGGACCTGCTAAAGTTTCACAGGTCACTAATGATGAAAAGAAGGAAAATCAGGCAAACAAATGTTATTTCTGTAGAAAAGAAGGTCACGTACAGAAAGATTGCCTGAAACGCAAGTCTTGGTTTGAAAAGAAAGGTATTTCTAATATCTTTGTATGTTTCGAATCAAACTTGTCTGAAGTTCCTTCAAATACTTGGTGGTTGGATTCTGGTGCTACAACTCATGTTTCCAATGTGATGCAGGGATTTCTTACAATCCAGAGCATAAACCCAAATGAGAACTTCTTGTTCATGGGGAACCGTATGAAGGTCCCAATTGAAGGCATAGGGACTTATCGTATTCTTTTAGATTCCGGGCACCACCTGGATCTTTTACAAACTCTCTATGTACCTTCATTTTCTAGAAACTTAATGTCTATTTCTAGACTTGATGTTCTTGGGTTTTCCTTTAAGTTTGGACATGGATGTTTCAGTTTGTTTGATAAACATGATTCCGTTATTGGTTCTGGAATTCTTATAGATGGTTTATATAAACTGAAACTTGATGTTGATTTTTCTGCATCTTTAATGTGTGTTCATCAAAACATTGGAATTAAACGTGGTGTAGCAAATGAGAACTCTGCTTTCTTGTGGCACAAAAGTTTGGGTCATGTATCCAAAGAAAGAATGCAAAGGTTGGTGAAATATGAGATTCTTTTGGATCTAGATTTTACCGATCTTGGGTTGTGTGTGGATTGCATTAAGGGAAAACAAACCAAACATAACAAGAAAGGAGCCACAAGAAGTAGTCAGCTTCTTGAAATTATACACACTGATATATGTGGACCTTTTGATGCTCCATCTTTTAATGGAAAAAAGTATTTCATTACCTTTATAGACGATTTTTCACGTTATGGTTATGTCTATCTGCTCAAGAAAAAATCTCAAGCTGCAAATGCACTTGAGGTTTTCATTAATGAAGTTGAAAGGCAGTTAGACAAAAAGGTGAAAATAGTAAGGTCTGATAGAGGTGGTGAATACTATGGAAGGTATGATGAATCGGGACAAAATCCCGGTCCATTTGCTAAGTTCCTTGAAAGACATGGCATATGTGCACAATATACTATGCCAGGCACACCTCAACAAAACGGTGTAGCGGAAAGGCGAAATAGAACATTAATTGATATGGTTAGGACTTAGGAGTATGATAAGAATACATCATTGCCCAAATTTTTGTGGATGTATGCACTTAAGACTGCTGTGTATCTGCTAAATAGAATTCCTAGTAAGGCAGTTCCTAAAACTCCCTTTGAGTTGTGGACTGGAAGGAAACCTAGTTTGAGACACCTGCATGTTTGGGGTTGTCCAGCAGAAGCACGAGTATACAACCCACATGAAAAGAAATTAGATTCTCGAACTGTGAGTGGTTACTTTATTGGTTACCCAGAGAAGTCCAAAGGGTATATGTTTTACTGTCCTAAGCATAGTTCTAGAATAGTTGAAACGGGCAATGCTAGATTTATTGAAAATGGTGAAGTTAGTGGGAGTGCTAAAGAGACTGTGGAAATTAATGAAATAAGGTTTGATGTTCCATTACCCCTTAATGTTCCAATATCCACAGTTGTACCAAATATTGTTCCACAACCACAAAATAATGGTGGACAAAATTTGGATGAAGTAGCACCCCATGAAGAGACTAACTTGCCACCAACTAATATAAATGAACCACGTGGAATAACATTAAGCAAACCTACAAGGGTGAAAAGATCTGCTATTTTGGATGATTATGTGGTTTATTTGCAGGAGTTGGATTATGATACTAGCATTGATGAAGATCCTGTTTCGTTTTCATAAGCCATTAACAGTGACTTGTCTCATAAATGGATTGATGCTATGAAAGAAGAGTTAAACTCTATGGCTAAAAACAATGTTTGGGATCTAGTAGAATTGCCAGAAAGTTCAAAACGAGTTGGGTGGAAGTGGGTCTTTAAGACCAAACGCGACTCGAGTGGCAATATCGAACGACATAAAGCTAGACTTGTTGCCAAGGGTTGTACTCAGAAAGATGGCATTGATTATAAGGAGACTTTTTCACCTGTTTCTAAGAAAGATTCATTGAGGATCATTATGGCTTTAGTAGCTCAGTATGATTTAGAGTTACATCAAATGGATGTGAAAACGGCCTTTCTTAATGGGGACTTAGATGAGGAAGTTTATATGGATCAACCCGAAGGTTTTCCCATAGAAGGAAAGGGTCACATGGTGTGTAAACTTAAGAAGTCAATATATGGACTTAAACAAGCTTCCAGACAATGGTATATTAAGTTTAATGATACCATCACGTCTTTTGATTTTGAAGAAAACACTGTTGATCAGTGTATTTACCAAAAGATCAGTGGGAATAAGTTTATATTTTTGGTTCTATATGTTGATGATATCCTACTTACTGCTAATGATTTGGGAATTTTGCATGAGACTGAAGATTTTCTCTCAAAGAATTTTGAAATGAAAGATATGGGAGAGGCATCCTATGTGATTGGAATTTCAATATTCTGGGACACATCACAAGGATTGTTGGGGTTGTCTCAGAAAGCTTATATCGAGAAAATTCTTGAGAGATTTAGTATGAACAATTGTTCACCAAGTGTTGTCCCATTACAGAAAGAGGACAAGTTTAGTCTTATGCAATGCCCTAAGAATGATGTGGAACGAAAGAGTATGAAATCAATTCCATATGCTTCTGTTGTGGGCAGTCTGATGTACTTGCAAACTTGCACGAGGCCTGATATTAGCTTCGCTGTTGGAATGCTTGGTCGATATCAAAGTAATCCTGGATTGGATCACTGGAAAGCTGCAAAGAAAGTGATGAAATACCTTCAAGGGACGAAGGATCATATGCTCACATTTAAGAAATCTGATCGCCTTGAGGTGATTGGATATTCAGATTTAGATTTTGCTGGATGCCTTGACAGTCGCAAGTCAACGTTTGGCTATCTTTTTCTCCTCGCCGAAGGAGCAATTTCATGGAAAAGTGCCAAGCAGTCTGTCATAGCTGCATCTACCATGGAGGCTGAATTTGTGGCTTGTTTTGAGGCTACAATTCATGCATTATGGCTGCGGAACTTTATTTCGGGACTTGGGGTTGTCGACACCATTACCAAGCCGCTGAAATTGTATTGTGATAACCCCGCAGCAGTTTTCTTCTCCAAAAACGACAAATATTCCAAGGGTGCAAAACACATGGAATTAAAGTATTTTGCCGTTAAGGAGGAAGTTCAGAAACAAAGAGTGTGCATTGAACATATAAGAACGGACCTTATGATTGTCGATCCGTTAACTAAAGGTCTACAACCAAAGACATTTAAAGAACATGTACATAGAATGGGTCTTGGTTGTATTAATGATTGATTATGATGATGTTATGACACACTCTTGAGCTCACTGATGTTATGTTTCTGACTATCATCGAATTTCTTGTTCATTATGATTTTGTATACATTATGTTTAGAACAAGAAATGCATGTCTTCATGACAATTAAGTGGACATTAGGATATTTATATATAATTATGGAACTTGATGTGTTGGACTATTAGTGTAGTAGTATATGGAAGGAAGTATGCGAATCGAGAGTGTACAACCGCCATAACTCTCACTATATGGTTTATCATGTCATAGTTTATTATGATGTATGGCATGATGGGATTTGTTTATGTGCACCTAATGTTATACTATTAAATTATGGGCTTTCGGACCAAGTGGGAGAATGTAAGAATATGTGGCCCGAAAGCATTGGGCTCACATTTAATTATTCTATTGGGTCAGGCCTTATTTAATAGTCAAATAAATCTAAGCCATTAATCTGAATATTTGATGAACGTACCAGATCTAAAGACACCCCTATATAAATTAGTCCTCTCTCCTCCTATTAGGATACGCAGTTTTATCCCATCAATTTTCTGCTACGTTAAGGAACGGTCAGGAGAGAGAAACTGATTTAGATCTAACACTCTATTCAATCTCTTGTGATCATCAAGATCAAGATCACATATTATGTCGTCTTCCGCATCAAGTAAGTATTTCATGTAAACCAAATTATTTATTCAAGATCCTTAATGATGTTTACATATAAATGTATAATAATTTTTATACCATTATCTTCATTGTGTTCCCCTATATCCATCCCTATATAAATATACAAATGCCAAGTTTCTGGAGCCTGCGTGCTAATTTATGGTTCTTTGTAATTTTATATTCAGAATTTTGATACATCATAATCCTATTTCAATTTTTTAGTGTTGAGATTAGTATGCATGTTTGAATTTCTATTCATACCTAATATGACTTTTAAAATTATAATACACTTGACTTATTTAAATTATAAATATATTTTAGAATTTAATAACTTTATATTTATTATCAGTTTTTCATATATGATATATCAAATTAATAGTCTCTCAATGATCTTTGTTTTGACATTCATATTGTATATTTTGTATAAATAAGTAATTTTATTTTTATTTCTTATAAAAACTATGAATTAAAAATATTACAAATGGGCTTAGGGATTTACTAGGAAAAAACCCTTAAATTATACAAAAGAAAACTGATTTGTTCAAAAGAAATATAATTTAAATAAAAAAACTTTTTATTTTTTTTTTAAATAAAATATATATATTTTTTTAGCTAGTAAATTCACGAGTGTAGTACTACTGATATTATTATTGGAGGTGTTTGAAAAGCAAATATAAAAACAATATAATGTACAATAATGACCGAATTCTTATCCTTATTCACTGTTCTGTTCCATGCACTAACTAAACTATAAATTTCGTATTTTACAATATATCCAAAGGTCTTCATCATCAAAGCGAATAAAAACGACTGCAGCAAAACAGGGTAAATACTTAGGTGTGCCAGGGCCTTTTGTGAAATGCAATCCTCCTAAAAGCGCGCCTTTTATAAAATGCAATTCTCCCAAAAGCGCGTGAGGTAAGAGGTAAGGAGGTAAGTATTTTTTTTTAAAAAAAAAATGAGACATGTGTCCCATATATCATATTATATTAATTAAATTATCATTCATATTTTGTATCAAAAAATAAAAATAAAATACCAAATTTCATAATTTTTCATTCTCTACAAATAGAAACCACATTTCATATTTTTTGGAACACAATTAATTTATCATTTTTTACAATTAATTTATCTTATTGGAAGATTATGACACAAATCTATAATTAGATGAATATGTTACATAGTAAGATGAACATGTTATAGAGTAAGATGAACATGTCATAAAATAAGATGAAAATGTTACATTTTCACAGATGAAATTTAGATGAACATGTTCTAAAATAAGATGAATATGTTACATAATAAAATGAACATGTTATAGAATAAGATGAACATGTTACATAATAAAATGAACATGTTATAGAATAAGATGAACATGTTACATACACAATAAGGTGAACATATTATTAAACGAAAAATTAGTTGTGTTAAAAAACTAGCTAGGTGTGCCAGCAGTAGTACTACCGTGTGCCCTGGCACACCTAGCTAGGTGTGTCAGGACACATTTTGCACGCGCCCCTCACCCCCCAAAATTAGAAAATTAAGAGAGTGTAGTGCACATTCCTATTTTTTCTTTTTTTAATTGAAAAATGGGACATATTACATAAATTAAAATATCATTAATTATTTATATTAAAAAATAAAATAAAAATACCAAAATTCATAATTTTTCATTATCTATAAATAGAGACCACATTTGATAGGTTTATGAACACATCTAATTTTTCGTTTTTTCGTAATTGTTTTATTATACTGACATATAATGAACATGTTACATAATAAGATGAATATGTTTTCAAATAAGATGAACATGTTACAGATTGCAGATTGAAAATAATACATATTCATCTTATTTTATACCATGTTCATCTTATTCTATAACATGTTCATTTTATTATGTAACATGTTCATCTTGTTCTATAACATGCTCATTTTATTATGTATGTAACATGTTCAACTTATTCTATAACATGTTCATTTTATTATGTAACATGTTCATTTATTCTATAACATGTTCATTTTATTATGTAACATGTTCATCTTATTTTAGAATATGTTCAACTAAATTTCATCTGTGAAAATGTAACATTTTCATCTTATTCTATGACATGTTCATCTTACTCTATAACATGTTCATCTAACTATGTAACATATTCATCTAATTATAGATTTGCGTCATAATCTTTCAATAAGATAAATTAATTGTAGAAAATGATAAATTAATTGTGTTCCAAAAAATATCAAATGTGGTCTCTATTTGTAGAGAATGAAAAATTATGAATTTTGGTATTTTTATTTTTATTTTTTGATACAAAATATGAATGATAATTTAATTTATATAATATGATATATGAAATTCATTACCCAATAAAAATGGGACACATGTCCCATTTAAAAAAAAAAAACTTACCTCCTTACCTCTCACGCGCCTTTAGAGGGAATGTAATTCACATAAACCCTGACACACTTAACAAGGTGTACCAAAACACATCTAAGTATTTGGCGGTGTGCCAGGCACACGGTAGTGCTACTGACAAAACAGTGCCTTGGTGTCATAAAAGAAACCCCACATAGGATTCTCATTTTTAAACACAGCTGACAGCCCCAATTTGTTCAAGTGCTTGTCCTTTTTATTATTATTACTTGTAGAATCACTGATCATTTCTACTTTATTTTATCATTTGTTATTCAAACTAATATTCAATTGATGCGCATGCACAGAGGAAAAATAAATTATATATTATATGCACGTATTAAGATTAGTATTGGTTCGGTTACCGAACCGGTAAGGCCAAACCGATTATTCCGGTAACTACAATAAACCGTTATCGAGCCGATTGTAATTGATAACCGGAAATTCGGTTACCGATAACTCGGTTCGACAACGGTTTCTTACCATATTAGCCGATTTTCTTCTTCTTCTTCTTCTTTTTTTTTTTTGTTAATGGGTGAAATGAGCATGCATGAAATTAATACTCATCAAATTTTGATTATTGTACTTATACAGTGATTAATAGAAATATACAAACCTTAAAATTAAGAGTAATGCTATTTAGCCCACTTGGATGACAACTTGGGTTACAACCTAAGTGTAAATGCATTACCAAAAAAGTAAAAAATCATGCATTTACACTTGAGTTGTAAGCCAAGTTGTCATCCAAGTGGGCTCTATAGCATTACTCTAAAATTAATCACATATGCACAAAGTGGTCGAGCATACTACGACTTTTGCTGAGGGAATTTTGTCAGCGAACAGGGCATCCAAATATCCAATATCCAGAATGAACGTCTGCAACTGTTGAATTTTTTAAATATTGCTTATGATGGCTTTCAAGTCCTCAATATTGCTTAGTAATTATATCCAAAAGCTGCTTGCTCTGTTATGCATTCACAAGCTATATAACATAAGTTATTACTTATTAGTATTAAGTTATTAATTATTAGTATTAAGTTGTTAACTATTAACATTTAAGTATTTTTTTTTAATTCCTTACCGGTTCGATTCAATAAAAACGAACCTCTATGGTTTCGGACCGATACCGTACCGATAACATATCGATAATCGATTATCGGTTACCTTTTTAATTGAGTCGGTATGGTTCAATTTTTTTTCTCATCGGTTTGGTTAGGTTCAGTTCGGTTATGTTTTCGGTTTTCGGTCCCAAAATGTCAGCCCTAGTACGTATATGATATTTAAAAATTTTAAATTACATAAAGTGTGCATTACATGTAACGCGTCGAGTTTTATTAATAAAGAAAAATACTAGCTTTTAATTTTAAGCTAGCCTTTGTTAATAAATAATCATGTTCATGTTCAAGTTCGAGTTAGTCAGCTAGTCATATTCCAAGTTCGACTATTAGTCGATAAATTATTCGGTTTAATTATTTAAGTAACGGAATAAGTTTCCAGATTTAATTCCGATTCGTTTATTTAATTAATAAGTTCGGAATTAATTATTCAGTCAGGAATAGCCCGTCAGATTAATAATATAATCATGTTTTAGCTCCGATATAATAACGTTGTCGATTATTATTTTTGGAATTAATTATTTCAGTCAAGACTCTTCGAAATTATTTTCGAAGTCACGTTCACGTTCAGATTAATTTTGGTATTTAAGTACCAAGTTAATCAAATAAACCATGAGTTATCAAATAAGCATGTTATTGTGCTTAATTAATTCTCTAAGCACGTTTAAGCCATAAAAGCCAAATCATGTCCAATATTTTCCCAAAAAGCCGTGAGTAAAAGAATGTAGGGAAATTTTTTACCAATTCATGAAACACTTATTTCTCATCATTTACTTAGCATGATGTGTCTTCTTCCTAAGCTCCCAACTAATGGCTAAGCATTATTAAGGATGACTAAGCTAATTTGGCTCACAATTAAGCCATGTGTATGACATTTGGAGAGTTATTATTGGCCTAAATTTTCCAAACACCTCTTCATGTTTTTGGTTATCATAAATATATGTTAAGTATTGGGAGAGTTTTCCTCACTTCAGCATATACACTTCCTCATAAATTAGCTAATTGAGTAAGGAAAGTGAGGGC
>CACSLK010024540.1:10542118-10553702 GCA_902706635.1 Striga hermonthica | reverse complement strand
GGTTGCGTTATGGTGGCACGGTTGTGGGCGATTGTCGAGTTGCTTTGCTCTGTTCATGGTTCGGAGTGGTCGGCAATGGCTGGGCTAAGCTTGTTTGTTTTGGCTGGGTGCATTTTCTCTGGGTGGCAGGGGGATTGTTCGCCTGGACGAGGGTTGGGCCAACCCGTGTGTTTCGAGTCAGTTAGGCGTTCTATCACAGTTTTTGGGTTGGGATCTTGGGCTCGACTCTGCCATTGTTGTTCTCGTTGTGTTCTGTGGGAAGGGATTTAATTGTTGGTTTTTTTGTCTAGGTTCATTTTTGGTTTGTATGTGTTGTTTGTGGGTGTAGGTCCGGTTTGTGTCTCTGTTTTTGTGTTTTTGATCTGGGCCGTTGGACTCTGTGAGCCCGTGTGTCAAATAGCACCCGAGTGTCTCTTTATTGCCCTGTTGGGGTCTGACACTTGGGTATTACCCTGTTGGGGTCCGACACTCGGGTATTACCCTGTTGGGGCCTTGTAGTTGTTTGTGTTGTTGGTTAGTTTAGTCGCGTGTGTTTTTTTTTTTTTCTAGCTTTGCTAGTCGGAATTCTAGGCGGTCTTCTGACCTGTTTTCCTTATTTTTTTTTCAGCTGTTGGCTGCTGTAGTTTTAGCCGTTGGCTGCTGTGTATTCGCACTTTTGTGCTTTTTATTTTATAATTTTTATATCGTTGGAAAAAAAAAATAAAATAAAATGAGGAAGATCTTTCGGTTCAATTATCACCCAATCTCCATATATCGTTAATTAATTTCAACGACTTTTTTTAATTGCCAATTGATATGAGATATTAATCCAGACCGACTTTAATGGATAAGAAAAAATATATTGGAATAAGCCCACATATGGGCTAGGACACATGACATAATGATATGGGTCAAACCCAAATTGGGCACTAAGGTATGGCCCCCATAAAAGGGAGCTAAGGTATCTCAAAACTTCATTCCCTCTACATTTAGAATTATACTTTTGAGATTTGGAGTTTGGAGTGATATTGACTTAGGTATCGGAGGCCTGACGCCGGGACCCTCCTCTCTTCCGGCGTTGGGTTCTTGCTGGTATGGAGACCGTCGGAGTTGAAGGAGCATGGATGAAATCCATTTCACCAACACCAATAACTATCAACCGTAGCTAACAACAAATGCTGTTATCCGAATTTTTCATTGTTGAATATTTAATCTGATATGGGATATTATCTCCACAAGGGCAAACCGGTCTGCTGAACCGTTCGAAGGAATTGTATCACGAGGAAGCCGAACCAATCTAGTGGTAATCGAGCAAGATGACGATGGTCGACACCTTGAAGGTAAGACCTGGAAGATTCTAGGAAAGACATCGTATCACAAGTAGCTGAAAGACAGACAGCGTATCACAAGTAGCTGAAAGATCGACCAGTCAAGCAGTCGACTAAACTTAACTAGTGGACACCCTAGAATAAAGTCTCTAGATATAATAAATTCGCAACATCAATTCCTACGAAAATAAATTAATCTAAGCAACAGACGCTTGTTTGGACCGTTTAACTTCTATTTAAGCTACCATAGAGATGTACGAGCCCTAGTTTACTACTAACGGAACGAGAACAATAACAATTACAGATTAAATTCTCGTATTCAACACATAATCTATGAATATTTAGCATAGCCGATCGAACTAAATCAAACATACATAATTTATAGACAATAAAAATAGATAGCATGAATCAATTCATTAACAAAACAAATAGGACGCTTTAATTCAACAACGAAAAATAAAGACCCTTCATAAACAAATTGAATTAGGGTTCAAAACATCCATTCAAGCTGGATAAAATAATTAGCTAATATAATAATAAAAATAAATAGTAGAAAAAAGAAGTTATCTCCCTCATATGCGGGTGCGGCTTCCCTCCGCGGTGTGGATCTCCTTTAGTCCGTGCGTAGATATATCGTCTTTCTATGGCGTGAAATCCTCCATTGGAAATTAATTCCCCTCGACCCATAATTTTTATGTTTATGAATGTCTCTTTTGGACAAAAATAGTTATGCTCCCAAATATTTATTTTAAGCCCATAATTATTATGTTCGGTTATATGAGAAACGTCGTCGATATTCACATATTAAAAATAAACCCTAAAGCGCCAAAATCTATAGATAGGATTAGGACTTACAGTTTAAAAATTCTGCCAACTCTCAGACGTTTCTGATTTATGCTATTGGAGATCGTTTAAAGCCCAGAGTCTGTTGGGTTGCCGGACTTGGTCTCGCCATCACATCTCCGGTTGCTCATGGGGCCTGTCGGACCATCTCAGACCTTTTGTGGGTTAGTCAGACCGCTCGGGACTCGTCGTAGGCTCGCTGGGACTCCTAGATCGCTGCTGAACCGGCTAGACAAAGTTTGGACCGGTCGAGGCCGGTTCGCGTGAAAAACAGGGGTCGCCCTAGGTCTACACGGGTCTGACAGCGTGAGCCGCGCACGACTGTGTGCTGGCGATGCTTGGGCGGCGCGTGGGGCTCTAACACTAGTGTGTACGGGTGCGACTGGTGGTCCTAGGCTAATCGGGGGATCAGGCTTGCTCCGGTGATTCTACATCCGAGGTGCTGCGGGGCTGCATATATTTGCATGGTACATATGTTCTCTGGGATTCAAATACATAACCTTGGGATCTTCTATTGTATGACCTTTACACCTTCTTCGATTAATCTTGGTGGAGTGACTAAATGAAACCCTCAAATCCTCTTTTTCTTTCTCTTATGACCTCTCGATTTTATCCGAATTTTCCAAAGAGAAGAACTCTCTCTTCTACACGATTTTGGACATAGGGAATCTGATTTAGGCATGTGTATGAGTGTTTGTATGTGTAGAATCATCACCTTGGAGGCTAGGGAACTTGGTGTATTTGTAAGCTACAATAGGAACCCTATGGAGGTGCTAAATATGGACTTTTCTAAATAGGAATAGAAAACTTTATGTCTTCCAACTTATTAACATTCTGAAAGTCCTTAAGTCGTTCAACTTGTTGACCTTCTAGAAGACCTGTTAACGTTCTAGAAGACATCATGTTTTTATTCCTTATTTTTGATTAAATAATAAAAATTTTCAATAAAGTAATATTATTGCACTCCACATTTAGCTCTAAATTACAATTAATTCGTTTCACGACTAATTTCTCGATTTTAACTTCCCATGTTTAAGATGTAATATTTACTGATTAATTTAATTACTAATAATACTATAAATTAACTTCTTGATTCCAATAATAGTACCACTCAATTCTTTATTATTGTGTCGGAAATTAACCCACTGATCGGGTTTAACATAATAATCTTTCTTGAGCTCATTACGGAGATGTCATGAACCTGGCGGATCGAGACATAGTGACCACAAACAATTTTAACGGCACATCACGTAAACAACATCACTTACAAAAATACCGAGTATATCAACGTAACAAACTATGTATAACCCTTGTTAACCAAACAGGTAAGTAGTGAATACATGTGCTTGTTTATTGTCTTACAAGTTAAAAGAACGCAACAATTACTGAGGTCTTGATTATTAACATGGTTAGTACAAAATAATATTATTCTCATGTAGGTCTGTTCGATACATACACGATGTACCAGTGCAATTCATTAGTCAAAGATCAGCTAACTCGAAACTCACACTTACAATCATTCACGACAGTTATTTCAATTATGTATAGGTCGTGAACAAATATTTATATTTTACAAGGCATCGATAATGTGATCTTTCTGTTCGACACATCGAACCACATTATCTACAATGTAAAATAAAGGAACTATGTTCGAATAAATAAATAAAATGATATTAACTTAACAAAAGACACACATCTCATTCAAAATGAAATTGGGAGTATACTCATTACAAAGAC
Source organism: Striga hermonthica (assembly GCA_902706635.1). NCBI lineage: Eukaryota > Viridiplantae > Streptophyta > Magnoliopsida > Lamiales > Orobanchaceae > Striga > Striga hermonthica. The sequence continues at coordinate 10,549,815 of CACSLK010024540.1, read as the reverse complement.
ACGCATCTCATTAGAAAGCCGACCTTCCATAGTATACTCCAGCACGATAATTAGATAGCCTCAAAACTCGGACCTTAGTTTCATTAGCGGCCCACATTAGTTCAATTTATTTATGTATTTGGGCTTTGAGTAGCTGGGTATTGGGATGTGTTTGTCCCATTTTTGTTGCGTTTTTCGTTATCATTGTGTCTCCTTCTTCTTCCATATTAGGTATTTAGTTGGTTTTAGTTCATTTTGTAGTTTATTTCGTGGTTTGCTCTATTTTGGTCTTCCTTGTGTTTTTCGGTTGTTTTCAAGTTTTTTCTTCGAGTTTGATGTGCAGGTTGGAAGTTTTGAGAAGACTTATTTTCCATGATAAATGGACCGGGTGAACATAATTACATAGAGCTTTTAGTTGGTGACATACATGAAAAAAATGGAATCAGATTTGGAGTCCAGACGCACCCACGCACCCAAACGAGCTCGAGACACGAAGTATTGTGAGCTGTCCACTAGCTTGCCCAGGCCCCGCACGCCCGCCGCGCCACGCCACGCCCCACGACACCGACAGAGACTCTAGATTTCCCAGTGTCGCGTCGTGCCAGCCTCCACACCATGGCGGTACCAGAGCCCCACGCCCGGGCCACTTCCCACGCCACGACACCCGCGCCCAGGACAGATCTTTGCATCGTGGCACTCCTCCGCGCCGCAGCAGCCCCTCCACGCCGCGCCATATCTTCCGCGTCGTGACTCGTGTTCTCCTATAAATACGCGATCGGGATTTTGACGAGGGGATCCATCTGATTTTTTTCAGAACAAAAAAAACCCTACCCCATCTTTCTTTTACTCGTTTTTCATATTTACTCCATCATTTTTAATGTAGAACACGGAATTGAACTCGGATGTTTTCATTGATTTTGGAATCAAGCTTGTTTATCAGATTCAACTTTGGGATTTTACCAATCGTAAGATTTTCTTTCCATTTAATTGATGAATATGAAATCTTTGGTTGAGATGATTGTTGATGTTGAATTGATTATGAGTGGCTAAATCCTATTGCTAGGGAATAGGGGATTAATGTTTTGGATTGGTTTGTGATTGTGGTGCATGTTGATCGTTCTTTTATGCAAGTTGATCTCTTAAAAGGGTTTTTCAACTATTAAGCTTGAATTTTGAGAATTGTCGAAGGGTGACACTTCAACTTCCAATTGTTTCAATTGAATTCGATTCATTCATGCATGATGTTGGTGATTCTAATTGATTAGTCAGTTAACCACTCTCTAGTCTATCTTAATCAACTCTTAGAACCAAAAGGGGAGGAGTCGGTCGAAATAGGCTCGTATAAACTAGGCTTATTTGTAACTGTATTGCCTATGTGTTAAATGAATCATTAATTTGCCATTCACGTATATCCTCTTGTAACGAAGAGTTATTGAGAACGTATCTCTGAGTAGTAGGTTAGTCGAATCATTTAGCCGAACGACCACTTGCCCGATAATTGCAATACAAACCAAAACGAATATCCCCGACTCTCTAGCTTCTTTAATCTTGCTTTTTCATCGCCTTTCTTTGATATTTCTATTTGCGTTATTTAAATTTCCGAAGCTAGTAATAAAAAACCAATATTTGAATTAGAATGTCTAGGGAATTTTATTTTTCTTTTAGTGGTTGAATAAACGTGCAAAGTAATCCGGCTAACCTTCCTCGTGTGATCAACCTAGGAAACGAATCTTTTTTATTCTTCTACGGTAAAAATATTCACAACAAATTGGCGCCGTTGCTGAGGAAGGTTTATGACTTACCTTGTGCGCTTATTCACTTTGTTTTTCATGTTTTTCTTGATTTTGTGTATTTCTTGATTTCTGTGTTCTCTTTATTTTATTTTCTCTTCTTTAACATTAACGCTGGTAACCTGTTTGTTGTTTGAGTGTATGCGTACCAGGAGAGGAGGTATATTATTCCCGATCAACAAATGGTTTAACGAGAGCTTGAAAGAGCTTTTGGACGAGCTCACTCCCGAATCACCAGAAGAAAGCAAACCGAACATGGTTGATCAACAACCTCCTCGTGACCTCCTCCGAGACTTAGCCCAACCGATGATCGGGCCAATCACTTCTTGTATTCGGTTGGGGAAAGCCACCCGAAACTATGAATTGAAAATGGTCCATTACAAACAACTACCATCATTCCACGGACTTTCGAATGAGTATCCACTCCACTTCATCCAGGAGTTTTACAACATCCTACAGACGTTGCCTCTGCACGGGCTGACCAAGGACCAATTAAAAATGTGGTGCTTCTCTGAGACTCTGAAGGACCGAGCTAAGGCGTGGTTCATGACTCTTGCACCGGATTCTCTCAACACTTGGGCCAAGGTGTAATTATAGTTTGTGTGGAAGTACTATTCCCACCCCAAGACCCAAGAAATTTGGTCTCAAATCATCTCTTTTACTCATTACTGAATGAGCCTCTTCATGAGGTTTGAGAGCGGTTTAAAGACTTCCAGAGGCAGTGCCCACACCATAATCTCTCTCCAGCTTTTGACAAATTGCTTCTACAACTCTCTCCACCAAAACTTGCAGTACATGGTGGACAATGCAGCTGGAGGAGACATCAGGGTGAAGACAACTGAAGAGATGATGGACATATTCGAGACGATGAGCACAAATTCGTCTCAGAAGAGCATCAGAGGGAAGAAGACCATGGTGAACGAGGTCGGACCGGGCAACAATAATATGGCCCAGCAGTTAGCCAAGCTCACGGAGCAGATGCGGTTATTAAATGCAAGAGGAGCTTCACTGGTTCAGACGATGGCAGTGAATGTGTGCGGCGCATGTGGAGTTCAGGGACAAAATTCTGAGGTGTGTCAATCGGTTATAGAGCCGAACTATAGAGGATAGAAAGTCGAAGTGAATGCACTGCAAGGGTATCAGAACCGGCCTGAAAATGACCCATACTAAAACACGTATAATCTGGGGTGGCGAAACCACCCTAACTTCCCATTAGCCAATAACAACTATCAGCAGCCGCCTCAAACCAACTTTGTCCCCCAGCAGCAACAACCAAGGGGACAAATGATAAGGATGCCAATGCCAACAGTTGGACCGAGCCCACCAGGCATGGGCGACAAACTAGACAAAATTCTCAATTTTGTCACCAATCAGGATGCGTCCATTAAGCGTCTCGAGATGCAAGTTGGATAGTTAGCCACATGGGTTCGAAGCATCGAGGCTGAGTTTAACAAAGAGAAGTTTTCGAGTCAGCCAGAGCATGCATGTGGTTATAATGCTTATACCCGAGCTAGAGGAGAAGACAATTGCCAAAGAGGAGAAAGAAGAGAATGAGGGCCAGAGAGGGAAAATGAGAACAGAAGAGGCTCCGGTGATACCGCTTACTGAGCCATCCTTACACAAGGCCCCAAACCCATATAGGCCGAGGATCCCTTTTCCAAGCTGAATTTTAGAGGAGAAGGACCGCATGATGATCCGAGACGTACACGCGATGTTGGCTAAGGCCAACATCGACCTTTCTCATCGCGACGTGATGAAGAAGATACTAGCATATGTGAGATTTTTCAAGGAGTTAGCAGCGAATAAACAGAGGCTCGAGAGTAGTGATGAGGTGCTCGTATGTGAAGCGACAAGTGTTTTCCAGCATAACTTGCCGAAGAAAGAAAAAGACCCCGGAGGCTTTGTGATCACTATGGCCTTCGGGAATGTGGAAGAGACCTTGTGGATGCTTGATCTAGGAGCAAGCATTAACCTCTTGCCACTCGCAGTTCATCACCGTCTCGGGCTTGGAATTTTGAAGCCCACCAAGATGTGCTTACAGCTTGCAGATCGTTCATTCCGTCACCCAGAAGGGATTGTGGAGGATGTGCTTGTCCAAGTGGCGAAGCTGATAGTCCCCGTGGACTTTGTTGTGATTGACGTGGGGAGAGTACAATAAAACAGTAAGGAGCACGCCATCCTCCTCGGACGACCCTTTATGGCGACCACCAGCATGGTTATTGATGTGAAGAAGGGGACTGCGAGCATGACCGTGTTGGGGGAATCTACCTTCATTTTCGTTTGAGAGACTCGACCTGAGCCAAAGGTGAAGTTTGTGGAAGAGTGTGCGTACCTTAGGGCGATTGAGCAGCTTACTGAGGAAGCGTGAATGCGAGAGCAGGCTAAGAGGTCATTGCAGGGTCGTGCTTGTGTTGAGAAAGGGTGCCATACCGACCGCCACACTTCCCCTCCCCAGCCGATTTCGAAAGAGCTGCCCCGGTCCCAATAGGGCGAGAGATTTGATTTATCAGACCCTGCCGCTGTTTGGGGCCTGACTACCTCGACCCTCCACCCGCACCACCGGATTCACAGTGACTCGTCTAGTCACTGTGCCCTGTACGACTGTATTTTTTCTTTCTCTCTTTTTTTTTTTCATGTCTGGTTTAGTTTCTTTGCTCTTGTGTTGGTTGATTATGTGGATAAACTTTCCTTGAATTGATGATCGACAATGGAGACATTGTTTGGTTTTAAGTGTGGGGGAGTTTTTGCATGATTATGTGTCTACAAGGTTGACCAGGTCTAGTTCTTTTAGGTTGTTTTTATCTGTTTTCGTTGAGTGTCGAGTCTTGAATTAGTTTGTGAGTATTGCGAGTATGGATTATGGTAAATTTTAAGATTGGTTGATGATTGTTGATGATGTTGAGGAGATGTGATAATGATCATAACTCGTATATCTTGATGAACTTGATTTGTCGTTTTGTTGGACATTACCTTATGTAAGGTTTGAGGCTTATGTTGTTTCTCGACAGATATTGGTCGAATTCTTTGGTGATCAGAACTTGCTTTGAGTCTGTTTTGAAATTAATCGATTGAAGTAGTGATTTGTGAAAATGATTGAGGCATTTCTTTGACATTTCTCGTTTTAGCCTTTTTCATTAGCCATTGAAGTTATATTTCTTTAGTAGCTCGTTGAGCCTTGAATCGTACTACTTGTCAACCGATTCGATTGAATTATTTGAGATTGACAGTGTACTTGTTATGATGACGGAGCTTTCTATTATGTGTTTGGATGAGGTTTGAAACTTGATTGAGTTGCATTTTTAGTGTTTGACTGAAAAAAAAAGGGAACTCGCAAGACGGACGAAAATGATTCTACTCCGCTTACTTGTTGAATTTCTTTCACGCGTAATGAGTATTGGAAAACCACTCTAGGACACTTGGATGACCTCCATTGTTTAAATCTAGAGAATGTCGTCTTTACGTTTCAGTCTTGTTAGGAAAAAACAAACTCCCTAATAAACAAATAATAATAAATTAAAAAGTCGAATACTTAAATTGCAACTCACCTTGAGCATATGCGAGTGTTATATGGATTTTGGATGGGAATGATTGGTTTCATGCTGATTACGGATAGGTGGTGAGGTACTGTAGTAATATATATGCTCGAGAATATGATTATTTATTTGAGCCACTTTATCTTTATATTTGTCTTTCCCTTAATGCTTACACTGCAACCCCAAAAGTCCTGTTGATTTATAAAATTCATGAACTTTGATTGAAATGGAGTATGAATAGACAATAGGCAAACTTTTGTTGAAGCATGATCACCGACCAATTTGAGTGTACCCATTTCATATTCATGAAAGAAACTGAGTGAGGCATATATGTACTATACTTCAATGCTTTAGAGTTTGTGCTCTCAAAATGTAGCATTCGAGTTGTAATTGAGGTATGCATGATTGGTCATTGGAAGTCTTATTGACTAAGTTGATTAATTTGAGACTATTCTTATCTGCAACTATTGTCCATGCTCATTTGCTTGTTTTCTTTTCTTTTCTTTTCTTTTTGATCGAGACGAACAAAGGTTTAAGTGTGGGGAGTTGTTTGTTCCATTTTTGTTGCGTTTTTCGTTATCATTTTGCCTTTCTTTTTCTCCCATATTAGGTCTTTTAGTGCTTTTTTTGTTCGTTTTATAGTTTATTTCATGGTTTGCTCTATTTTGGTCTTCCTTGTGTTTTCTGGTCGTTTTCAGGTTTTTCTTCGTCTTTTATGTGCAGGTTTGAAATTATGAGATGACTTATTTTCCACGATAAATGGTTCGGGTGAACATAATTAAATAGAGCATTTCTTTGGCGACATACAGAAAAAAGCGGAATTAGATTCGGAGTCCAGACGAACCTAAACGAGCCCGAGACACGAAGTAGTGTGAGCTGCCAACTAGCTTGCACAGGCCCCGCGCACCTACCGCGCCACGCCGCGCCATGCACCACGACACCGACAGAGACTCCAGATTTCCCAGTGCCGCACCGTGCCAGCCTCCACGCCACGGCTGTACCAGAGCCCCGCGCCCGCGCCACTTTCCACGCTGTGATACCTGCACCCAAGACAGATCTTCGTGCCGTGGCACTCCTCTGCCCCGCGGCACCTTCTCTCTCCGCACCGTGGCAGCCCCTCCATGCCGCGCTACTCGAGACCTCCGCGCCGCGCTATAGCTTCCGTGCCTTGACTCGCGTTCTGCTATAAATATGCGATCGAGATTTTGACGAGGGGATCCATGTGATCTCCTTCAGAACAAAAAACCCTACCCATATTTTCTTTACTCGTTTTTCATATTGCCTTCATCATTTTCAACGTAGAACACGGGTTTGAACTCGGATTTCTTATTCAAGCTTGTTTATCAGATTCAACTTTTGGATTTTATCAATCGTAAGATTTTCTTTCCATTTAATTGATGAATATGAAATCTTTGGTTGTGATGATTGTTGATGTTGAATTGATTATGAGTGGCTAAATCCTATTGCTAGGGAATATGGGATTAATGTTTTGGATTCGTTTGTGATTGCGGTGCTTGCTGATCGTTTTTTTATGCGAGTTGATCGTTTAAAAGGGTTTTTCAACTGTTAAGCTTGAATTTTGAGAATTGTTGAAGGGTGACACTTCAACTTCCATATGTTTCCAATCGAATTCGATTCGTTCGTGCATGATGTTGGTGATTCTAATTGATTAGTCAGTTAACCACCCTCTGGTCTATCTTAATCGACTCTTAGAACCGAAAGGGGAGGAGTCGGTCGAAATAGGCTCGTATAAACTAGGCTTGTTTGTAACTGTATTGCCTAGGTGTTAAATGAATCATTAATTTAGCATTTACGTCTGTCCTCTTGTTACGAAGAGTTATTGAGGACGTATCTCTGAGTAGTAGGTTAGTCGAATCATTTAGCCGAACGACCAATTGCCCGATAATTGCAATTCGAACCAAAACGGATATCCTCGACCCCCTAGCTTTATTAATCTTGCTTGTTCATCTCCTTGCTTTGATAATTGTATTTGCGTTATTTGAATTTCCATAGCTAGTAATCAAAAACCAATATCTAATTAGAATGTCTAGGAATTTTATTTCTCTTTTTGTGGTTGAGTAAACGTGCAAAGTAACCCGGCTAACCTTTCTCGTGAGATCGACCCAGGAAATGAATCTTTTGATTCTACTCCGGTAAAAATATTTACAACAGGATGCTCGATAATGGCTTAAGAGAACTCTTGTCTAATGATTTGGATCCACAAAAATACTCCAATAAAATAAAATAAATAATCAAAGCAGAGAGATACATTCATATAATGAATATGTCAAAAAATATAGACGTGCGAATAAATTAAGCATATCAAAATATACTATTAAATGTATAAAATGCACAGTGTCAAGTAGAAAGGCATAACTGACTTCACCATAGAGAT
>CACSLK010024540.1:10522624-10542018 GCA_902706635.1 Striga hermonthica | reverse complement strand
TGGTACACGGAGCGCCGTATGACCTAGAGGCTCCGGTCTGGCTGGCTTTCGCCTGTCTGCTCCGTTGGCGCCGGTCTGGCGTTTTTCTCGCGCCTGGCCTGAGCGGAGCGGTTGGGCGATTGAGCCGTCGTCTTGGATTTGGCGGGTTTTTTCTGCTGTCCCCCGGCCTCCTTGTCGGGAGTTTGGAGCAGGGTGTTGACGGGATTTTCTGTGGCCGCCACAGTGTTTCCCCCAGGTGCCTGGCTCGCTAAGGCCCTGGCGAAGACCCCCTCCAGGGCTTTGAGCACGTCGGGGTGCTGTATGGCAGCAGCAAAGGTAGGAACAGGAGGAACGGGGACTTGGGTCCCTTGCTGGTTGCGGCGAGAAGTTTCTTCGCCGTTGCGCCGGCGGGGCTGAGCGCCGGACTGCTGGGTTGACTCGTTGTTGCTGGACGAAGCCATCTTGAATGAGATTCGAAGCGAATGAAAGTGAGTGAATATGGGGTTTCACAAGGTCGAACAATTGACACCAAGCAACTTATGGTGCCCTTCATCTAGCGCCAAACTGTTGACGAGCGTTTTCGGTCAACGGTTAAAAATAAAGAATGTTGAGAACCATTGAAAAAAGGGGGAGAACGGTTCGGTTTAATTATGATTTTATTAGGCGATCACGAGGTCGGCCTCTCGTACGAGGTCGGCACTTGCGATATACTTACAATTCTTACGGCGAGTTTCTTACAACTTTTAGAGAGGGAAAGTAGAGAGAAGGTAGAGTTAATTCAATTTCAACAACCTAAAATAAATGAGATGAGCTGCTATTTATAGTGGTCTTTAATGTGGCACTATTCAGCTACTGTTCACTGGTCTTGTCGCACAGTAATTCGGCAGGGCAGTTCGGCGTCCGTCTGACGGTTATTTAATGCGATTTGAGGTTTCCCCAATCAATGCCTGACGGGCATTAAATGCCAGCATGGGGGGCATTTAATGCTGGATGGCTTTGCTGACTTAGGCTGGCTGGTAGGGGGCTAGGCCATGATTACCTGTCCCATCGTCCAATGATGACCTCCCAAATGGGAATATTTTAATGTTCATCGAGGCCCGTGCGTCGTCCCTGGCCGGCCTCCTCATACTTTCAGGTCGGCACTTCGTTCGTAGATGCTCATGAGACTACGATTAGTCCCCTTCCTGTCCGGCACCCTTCCAGGTCGGCGGCTACCCGGTCTGAGCCTGGCACCGGGCTGAAAATCTGTTCCCAGGGCGGTTTCCCGCCCCTCTAATCCGCGGTTCAGCTCGGCACTTTGGTATCAGACCGGGTTCTTGTTTCGATCCGGAGGGGCTGAGTATCCGATCCGGCCCGAACCGAATCGGTTGTCAACACCAGTCAAAAAATTGCACTCACATACTAAAAATTATCATAAAAACGAGAACCAAAATAAGAAAATGAAGAAATGCATTATTACCGAGAACCAAAACTGATTAGTATGTATTTAAAAAAATAAACATTACAATATATAGTCAATTCCATGGTTAATAAATATACATTTGGAAAGAAAACCGGCACCAAAATCGATTTGTGCAAAATATAACCGAACAAAAAAATTGTTTTTTTTTTAAATAATAGGACCGATTAGTTATACTATTTCGGTTCAGTCTGATTTCACAATAATCGAGTATAAAATTTCATCTCTTGACGGGGTCGTAAAATTATTAATAAATTTACTTATATTTATCCTCATGTATAATTATAAGAGATATTACATAAAATATATGAACAAATATGGTTGACAAAGATTATGCAGAATTTAATGCAATTACTCTATTAATTTAACATGATTGTTAATAGTTTTATTATATAGTTAATGTAAAGCTAGTACATAAAAAAGATAATTATTTTTATTTTTATAAAACTATAAAAAAAAAATTTAAAACAAAATATACGTGCATCACCAAGACCGCCTAGACATGTGTAACGTCGCAACAGCCTTGCCCGTCTAGGTGCCGCTTAGTGTGCCTATACGTCGCTTAATCGTCCGAGCCCTTAGAATGACCATCTAGAAAAAAATTATATCGGCTAGACACAACTTAGGCAGGCTCATTGGGCAATATTTAGTACAAATTTATTCAAATAATTTTAACTAAACTTAACATAAAAGCAAGGACATGACAATTAATTTTTGTAGTCGGTTCTTAATTTCGGTCATTTGGTTTGGTATGGTATGAGACAGTTCCATTCAGCTTGGTTCACAGTCGTTTCCCGATTCCCAATTTCAGTTAGCTTTTCAAAATGATTCAATATTTTTCTCGGGCCTGTGCCAGCTCAATGTGGATATAATTAGTACAATACTCAAAAATCAAGTTCACAAAAGGAGTACGTGTGACAAGTTAGTACGCGAAACGCATCCCCCACTTCCCAAATCTCTCCCCCTCTTTCTTTCAAATTCTCCATGTGCGCGCCTACTCTTCGGCGGTCTCCCTGCCCTCTTCGATGCCGATCAGTACCTAATTGATTTAGCTTAGTTGACTTAGGGTTTCGACCACTAACTGTTTGCCATGGCGGGAGCTCAAGGGCTGGCAGATCTGGTGGTCTTGGGTCGGCGGTCACTGCTGACGCCTTTGTGGCGGTCGTGGAGATGGACTTCACATCGGTTTTCCTCTTATTCAACCTTCTTTATTGCTGGGAAGGTCGTTTCCTCCAGAGCCGTCGGCGGTGGTATCATGAGCAAGTGTGCGCATAGGGGAAGAGGGGGAGGGGCTGTGGTGCGGTCTGGCCTGGTCAAGACGATGGTTTGTTGGGATTGGGTGGGTTGTGTAGTTGTAACACCCCGCCTAAACTTACTAAAATCAGAGTAAATTTTTCGCGCTATAAAAGGAAAACTCTATTTTAATTTTCGAAAACTCATATTATTTTTTCGAAAATACTTTAACTTTAATATGCGGGATGCTACTCAACTCTAATCTTAAATCTTTAATCTTTAATATCTTTAAACTTCTAGGCACGTAACCGAGTACAATTCATTACTCTGAACATCTCAGGATTTAAGCATGCATAGACTGAAGTTCTAGATACTGAAATATTGAGTGCGGAAGCAAATGTAGCATGCATCAACAAAGCATAATAGCTCAAACATGTTAAAATATACATGACAGGTTTACTAAAAATATCTTTGCTATGACCACCACCACATCATCGACTCACGCTCCACGCTCGACACCGTCACCTGAAAAATGGTTAGTGGGGTGCGTGAGCATAAATAATCCACGTGCTCCGCCGGAACCGACACTGAAATATACAGCTAATATAATAACATATCATGACATCGGCATATATGCAAGTACTTACTGGGTCGGCAGAAAACGATATGAAGATGAACATTTTACTAACAGATTAGGCATTTATCCAATAAACACTTAAATCGGCAAACTATCTGAATCTGCTACTTAGCTGACTGCTTACAACCGATGTTCAGCTGACAATCTATAATTTCTGTTCAACTGGATAACTATAGTTGCTGCTCAACTGACTAACTATAATTGCTGCTCAACTGACTAACTATAAATGACTGCTCAACTGACTAACTATAATTGCTGCTCAACTGACTAACTATAAATGTTGCTCGGCTGACTGACTATATCTGCAACATCGCGAACTAAATGAACCTCTGGTATGATAAACACATCGCGAACCTAAGCATGCATCTAATGTGATAAAAACACGTCAAAACTTAAGCAACATAAAAACACATCACAACCTAAGCATACATCTAATATGATAGAACACATCACAAAAGCGTATAAATAATTGTACTGTCTATAACGGTTACTCAACTGGCTATCTATAATTACTGCTCAACTGATTGCTTAACTGACGAGAAGGACACTTGGTCTTCACGCTCGCGATAAGCAACTATAGGACCTAATCTGTAGGTCGTTGCCACTACTAGGGCAAAACTAACTCTTATACACTTCTAAAGTTGGAGCTTAACTCACAACTGCACTAGAGTCCTTGATACTAACTGGGGATTCGAAACACTTGGTTATGACGAAACTTATCTCTAGATCAATGTCCCTTAGGAAAGAATTATTCTAAGATCATTTGAAATTAGACTTGACTCAAGGCTGCTCTAGGGTTCTTAATTCACTTAACACAAAGCTGTACTAGAATTCTTATCTCATCTTAACTAGCGTTCGATTCAACTAGCTAGAAAGGATCTACTTGCTAGGTAATTGCCCCTATTCGGGCGGAATCTCACATACATACCTCAACCATGGTATTGCGATTATAGAAGATGTAATACCCAGTACAGGATCCCCACCTGATATGCTGAAATGCAAGATCTGAATGGTTTGTAGCTGTCGGAGGCTCGACTCTCCACTAGCTACAAAATATATAAGTACAAAATATATTCTAAGTACTTATCTTTAACTGAAAACTCGAATTATATTATTTGAGTTGTCTAGGTTCGCTCACTTGGCTTTAAAATCATTTTAGGGATTTGCGAGCTGATTTTGAAAATTTATTGTCTTTGAGGCATTCTAGAGTTCTCTGAAATATTTCTAAGTCTGGACTAAAATCTGACTTAATCTAATCTGATTGAAATATACCTGGATCTTTAATCTATCTGGAATCTTAACTTTATCTGGAATCTTAACTATATCTGAAATCTTAACTATATCTGAAATACCTGAAATATGTCTGAAATATATATCTGAAATTCTATCTGAAATTTCTCAAACTGTTCGGCTACCCGGACTGATCCGATTGTACTGAAATTCTCTCCGGACTGCCCGGACTGGTTTGACTGAACTGGACCGACGACTCACTCGGAGTCAGTCGATCATTGACTTGACTATGTGCAGCTCGGTTTGACCGTGGTCCGAGTTCGGCGTGGAAACTCGGGGCCGACACGAACTCGACTGACATGGCTTAACCGATGCACGGTTTGGAACGGTGCCACGGTCACTGACGCAGGGGCGTGCTTGGACCACGGCTAACGGAAACGGCGCGTAAACGGTTGATCGAATGAACTCGGTGCACGGGCACGCACTCGGTGGTTAGACTCGGACTCGGTGCACGGGCACGCAATCAGCGGTTTAGCTCCGACGGTCGGACGAGAGTCGAGCACGTGTGCGGGACGACGATCCGCATTACGAATTAATGATACGACGTTTAGAAATTGTTCAGACGGTACTAGGGTTCAGTCAATTATATTTGGATCTGGAAAAATACCCGGTTATCAGAACCGGATAAACTTGGGTTTTCTGATTCTCGAAAATCCTAACTCATTTAAGGCCGATAATTATAATATATATTTTCTATGTGATTTATACCGATTTAAAATCAACTACTGCAGCTAAAATCATGACCGATTAATATTATAAAATAGGGCGAAATGAGTCTAACGTCTCGATTTTTAATATATATCAAATGGTGTCCGAACATTACGAAATTCGAAACATACCATTTACAACACCTACATGGTCCATGGTCAAAATATCGGGTCAAAATTCAACTCCTAACCCATTCAACTCACAATCGCTTCAACCGGTCAAATACTTTAGAAATCGCGTTCGTCTATCAAACGAACTCTAAATATTCTCAAATTCGCACCTAAGCCTGGACAGGATTTGACTGGAAACAACTTGGGTCTGGCCGAAACTTGCACAATCGGGACTGAAACAGCCGCAAAGTGACGGTCGCAGTTTGAAACGAGTAAACTCGTCGTGGGTTAGAGCATGTGGACCGGGAATCGGCTGAGGTGGGTGGACTGAGCTCGCCTGGGCGCGGCGGTTCGAACCGAAGGCTGAACAGGGCTGAACCAGTTGGAACCGGAGCTGGTGGCACGTGGGCTCGAGCTGGTTGTGGAGCTGAGGAAGAGCTGTGGTCGGGAGTCGCGCGAACCGAGGTGGGCTGAGCTTGGTCGCCGGCAGCCGTGAAGGAGAAGGTCGCGTGAACAAGAGCTGCAGCCAGCTGAGGATGGTGGCGCGAGGTGTGCGTCTGGAGTCGCGAGCTGGGACCGAAGTCGAGCCGTACGGATGTGGAAATGATGCAGCTGAGCTCGCGCGCGTATGGGGTTGCGGGGCCCTAATGCACGGCCGTCGGAGCTGCAGGTGGACAGGCAGAGCTCGGCTGAAGGTGGCGGCTCGTCGCCATGAATAGGAGCTGCGACCTTCGAGCTGGGACGAGCTTGGACCTGCAGTTTCCGACGAGAAGGGTGGTTGCTGGAAGGCTCGCCGGTTGTGGGTGCAGGTGGGAGTGAAGGTGATGATGAATGGTTGGGAGGTGGTGAGCTACGCAGATAATGTTGGGGAAGGAGTGACTTGGGGTGTGTATATAAATGTGTAGGGAAAACTAGGGTTCTACTTGCATTTTGAGCCTAAAATTGGGCTTTAAATTTCTAACACTTGGGCATGAAAAACTGAACATGTAATCGGGCTAGATGTTAAATGTTCGACCAATTTAAAAGGTAGCGAGACTTGGACTAAATTAATTAGTCGGTTAAATTTACTAAAATAGTTTGGCTCGGATTTAACAATCGACTATAGGTTCGATTTTAAAATAGAATGAAATAAAATCGATCATGGGCTTGATTTAACTGAAATGGCCGAAATAAAATCGAAGTTAGGCTGGATTAACTTAAATGGCCTACTAAAATAAGTGGACTCGAGTAAATTAATTATTCAGCTACGATCCGCTTTAATAAGATTTGTCGATCATTCTAAAGCTCGGTTTTAAAATAGAACAGATACTCGGGCTAAATAAATTCGACTTTAATAATTAAAATCGAATAAATTCTCCATAGCTTAGATTTTTTTAATACTAATTACTCAATTTAATGCAAATAATAATAGTAAATGCATCAAATTAGGAAACTCAATATTTATGAAAATAAAGTCGAGCTCCATAAATAGTAACTAATAATCTGAGCGTTACAGCAGTGGTCTGTGCAACTTCTCCTCAACGAATCTCGTTAGGTTTGGTCGGTTTGTGGAGGTGCTCGGTGCTCTTGGTTGGAGGGGAGGGCTCTAGGTTAGCCTAGTTTCTAGAGTATAGTGTGTGTTTGTGTTGTTTATGGTATGTGTTTCTTGTAAGTGTCAGGTTTGTGTACTTGTGTTAGTTTGTGTTTGTGTTTCTATTATCCCGTGTGGGGGTTGCGTTCTCCACCTGTGGTAGTTTTTTATTAATTGTTGCTAGTTGTTTCGTCTTGGTTAGGCTCTAGGCTACAATCGTTTCGACTCGTAGACCTCTCTTTACAGCCGTTGGTTGTTCTTTCGGCTATTGTCTGTTTGTTATTTTTGTGTTTTATTAATATAATCTGAAGCTGGAAAAAAAATCACAAATGAAAAAACTTGTAATAAAAAGTTTGTGAAAATAAGTGGTACTTGTTGGAATGTTGGCATGCAAGACGTCAGAAGGAAAGCCACATAGACAAGACACATCATCATCCTATGTGGAGGCTAAAAGGAGCAGAAAAGCTGCTCCATGCAAAGAGACAAAACATCCCAACGGTTTCAGTGAAAAGTAAAAAGAAATGTGCTGCAGTAAAAATTCAAATTTTATCTCATCTATTGTCCTTGTCTATCCTTATCCTTTAGTACCTAGAATTGTCTCCTTGTGTACAACAGAGACCTAACAGATCTGAGAATGTAACACACAATGATTGATGAATACAATGAATTCCTTTTGCTCTCTCGTTTTTTCTTTTCTGTTTTGATCTTCAACATGGTATCAGAGCGGGTTTCTTAAACCTGACTCTAATTCATGGATCAATCCTTGTTTCTCCTTCACATCTGTTAGCTCTCTCTCTTAATCGATCATGTCAAACACTAGTGAATCCACCTCTTCTCCTCAAATATCCCTCATTCAGCCTCAAAGCCAAATACTGGCTACAAAACTCACAGAAACCAACTATTTGGTTTGGAAACAACAGCTCATCACTGCCATCCGTGGATATGGCCTTGAAAGTTTCATCACCAGCCAAAAACCTGCCCCAAATCGCTTCATCTCAGTCACAGACGCTCAAGGATCCACTGTCCTCAGCTCAAATCCAGAATATGAGACATGGCTGAGGCAAGATCAACTGCTGGCCTCTTGGATCTTGTCTTCCTTATCTGAAAGCCTTCTAGTGCTCATGGTTGGCTTGAAAAGCACCAAGGAAATGTGGGATGCCTTATCAGTAAACTTTGCTAGCCAGTCTCAAGGCAGAAAGATGCAGTACAAAATGGAGCTTCAAAATCTTAAGAAGGGTTCTATGAATATGAGGGACTATCTTGCTAAAGTGAAGTCTTGCTGTGATGTTCTTGCTTCCAATGGTGAAAGGGTGTCTGATGAAGACCAGATCTTACACATTTTCTCGGGCCTTGGTCAAGAATACAATTCTGTCATGATATCTCTCACCTCAAGGCTAGATCCTTATTCCTCAATGGATGTTCATGCCCTCTTGCTAAGCTATGAAGCTAGACTGGATTCTTTCTCATCTGTAGCAACTGTTAACTCAGAGGGATCAAACCCTAGAGCCAACCTTACAGTCCAATCTGGAAACCAGCAAGATAAGAGAGGGTTTGATCATCAAGGTGGCAGAGGAAAGTTTAATGGCAACAGCCGTGGAAGGAATGGAAGAGGCCGAGGTTCTTACAGAGGGAGAGGTGGAAGAAATGGAAATGGGCCAAGATTTATATGCCAAGTCTGCAACAAAGAGGGTCACACAGCAAACAGATGTTACTATAAATTTATATGCTCCAAACCAGGCCCTCTATGCAGGCAGTACTACAAAGAGGGGCACACAGCAAATGGGCCAAGATTTATATGCCACCTCAAAAGGACTTTAATGCTCCAAACCAGGCCCTCTATGCAGGCAGTACTACTGGCAGTTCAAATTGGCCTGGAAATGATTATCAACATGAAGAATGGTACCCTGATTCAGGGGCAACAAACCACATTACAAATGATCTTGGGAATCTGAGTATTGCATGTGAGTACCATGGAGGAAATAGAGTTCAAATTGGCAATGGTGCAAGTTTGAATATTCTTCACACTGGTAGTTCTTTAATAAATTCTGAGTTTTCTAGTTTGGCACAAAAACCTTTGGTTCTTAAAAATCTCCTACATGTACCAGAGATAACCAAAAATCTTTTAAGTGTATCCCACTTTGCCAATGATAACCAAGTGTTCTTTGAGTTTCACCCTAAATTTTGCCTTGTGAAGGATATAGCAACAAGGGAGATCCTACTCAGAGGGAAGCTCAGTGATGGCCTGTACACCTTCAACTTTCCAAGAGTCATAGCTTGTTCCAAGAACCAGTTTCCTTTTCCAGATAAAGCTTCTTTTAAGAATGTTTCAGCTAGTTTAGCTTCTGTTAAGAAAGAAAGCCTTGATGTTTGGCATTTTAGAATGGGGCATGCTCCTTTAAGCATTGTTAGAAAAGGTTTGGATCATTGTAATGTCCCTTATTCTGATTCTAATAAAGCTGAAAGTTTGTGTGAATCATGTATGAAAGCTAAGAGCAAAGTTCTTCCTTTTTACCCCTCTCAGACTGAATATCATCAACCTTTATCTCTTGTGCACAGTGATCTATGGGGACCATCTCCAATTAAATCCAAAAATGGTTTCTGCTACTATGTGAGTTTCATAGATCATACCACCAAATATACTTTATTTTCTTAAAAATAAGAGTGATACCTCCCAAGCTTTCCAACATTTTAAAACTCTTGTGGAAAACCAACTTAACAGAAAAATTAAAATCCTTCAAACAGATGGGGGAGGGGAATTCCAAGCCTTACAAACCTTTCTTGAAAACATTGGCATTCAACATCGATTTTCCTGCCCCTATACTCCTCAGCAAAACAGAGTAGCTGAGAGAAAACATAGGCACATCATTGAAATTGGCCTTTCTCTTCTAGCTCAGTCACACTTACCCAAAGATTTTTGGGATGATTCCTTTGCCACTGCTGTTTACATCATTAATAGGACCCCAACAAAACTGTTAGATTTCTTAACTCTTCTTGAAAAACTCTACAACCACAAACCAAATTATAGCATGATGAGAGTTTTTGGATGACTTTGCTATCCTCACCTTAGAGCTATGAACAAAAACAAACTTGAATTCAGATCTCAGCCTTGCATTTTTCTTGGTTACAATTCTAAATACAAAGGCTATAAAGTCTTGTTACCTAACAAGAAGGTCATCATCACCAGACAACAAACACCCCACTGAACCCACCTCAACCTCCCCTTCCATCACTCTTTTATCTTCTCAAGTCATTATGCACAAATCTACTTCTGCTCCTACTCAAAATCATTCTTCTATTGTATCTTCTTCATCTTTATCGTCCCTTCCACACACATCACCCTCTACTCATCATATGTCTTCCTCATCTACCCCTCACACGGTGCCCATACTTGACTCTCAGAATTTATTTATTGACTTACCTATAGAAGATTATGTTCCTGCTCCTTCTAACCAGCTTGCAGGTACACATCACATGGTTACAAGGTCAAAAGTTGGCACATACAAACCCAAAGCTTATGTTGCTCACTCAGAGACTGCTACAGAACCACATCACTTCAATGATGCTAAGGATAATCCATCCTGGATGTCAGCCATGACCAAGGAGTATGAGGCTCTCCTTAAAAACTGCACATGGACCCTTGTACTAAGACCTCCAAATAAACCTGTGGTCAGTTGCAAGTGGATCTACAAATTGAAAACTAACTCAGATGGCTCCATTTGCAGACACAAAGCTCGGTTGGTAGCAAGAGGGTTCACTCAAACCTATGGTCAGGACTATGATGAAACCTTTAGTCCAGTTATAAAGCCCACCACCATCAGAATCATCTTCACTTTGGCTTTATCCAAGTCATGGCATCTAAGGCAGCTTGATTTTGACAATGCCTTCCTTAATGGTCAGCTCACTAATGAAGTTTATATGGAACAACCAATAGGCTTTCAAGTTCAGGGGGGTGATTATGTCTGTAAACTTAACAAAGCCATATATGGTCTCAAGCAAGCATCAAGAGCTTGGTTTCATACTCTTAATGAAGCTCTTGTTCAACTAGGCTTCTCATCTTCAAAGACAGATTCTTCCTTATTCTTCAGGTTCAAAAATCAGTCATGTGTTATTCTCTTAGTCTATGTGGATGATGTCATAGTTACAGGAGATAATGAATCAGAAATAAGTAACTTCATTCATACTCTCAGCAAAAGGTTCTCATTGAATGACATGGGCACACCACATAAATTTCTTGGTATAGAAGCGACTGAGCTCTCTAATGGGTTGCATTTTAAACAAGAGCAATATATCAAGAACTTGTTGAACAGACTGCATATGCTTGAAGCAAAAAGCTTGGCCACTCCAATGGTTTCATCACCTCTCTTATCAAAGCATGATGGAACAACTCTATCTCAAGCAACCTTATATAGAAGCATTGTTGGTGCACTTCAGTATATAGTGATCACCAGACCAGACATAGCATTTAGTGTGCATAAAGTCAGTCAATTTATGCAATCACCCACTGATGTTCATTGGAAAGCGGTGAAAAGGATTCTAAGGTATATGGCAGGAACCGTTGACCATGGTCTTCACCTAGTGCCATCAAAGGAGTTGCTCATCACTGCATATTCAGATTCAGACTGGGGTGCGGACCTTGATGATAGGAAATCTATATCAGGTTTTTGTGTTTTCCTTAGGCAAAATCTGGTTTCCTAGTATTCTAAAAAGCTGTTGTCAGTTTCTCGTTCAAGCACCGAGGCAGAGTATAGAAGCATTGCACATGCTTTATGTGATGTTAGCTGGATTCAATCCATTCTTTCAGAACTAAGAA
This sequence comes from Striga hermonthica, assembly GCA_902706635.1. Classification (NCBI taxonomy): domain Eukaryota; kingdom Viridiplantae; phylum Streptophyta; class Magnoliopsida; order Lamiales; family Orobanchaceae; genus Striga; species Striga hermonthica. Next base: position 10,530,222 of record CACSLK010024540.1, on the reverse strand, counting down.
TTTGGCAACCTAAGGTTCCTCTCTTGTGGACTGATAACTTGAGTGCTGTGCATTTATCTCTTAATCCAGTGTTGCATGCACGCACTAAGCACGTGGAGATTGATATCCACTTTATCAGGGACAAGGTGTCCTCAAACCAAATCATAGTCCAACATATCCCAGGTCATGAACAAGTTGCAGATGTTTTGACTAAGCCATTATCAAGACAATTCTTCACTCGGTTCAGAGACAGACTTCAAGTGTATCCTCTTTCTCGGTTTGAATTGAGGGGGCGTGTTGGAATGTTGGCATGCAAGACGAAAGAAAGAAAGCCACATAGACAAGACACATCATCATCCTATGTGGAGGCTGAAAGGAGCAGAAAAGCTGCTCCATGCAAAGAGACAAAACATCCCAATCAGTGAAAAGTAAAAAGAAATGAGCTGCAGTAAAAATTCAAATTTTATCTCATCTATTGTCCTTGTCTATCCTTATCCTTTAGTACCTAGAATTGTCTCCTTGTGTACAACAGAGACCTACCAGATCTGAGAATGTAACACACAATGATTGATGAATACAATGAATTCCTTTTGCTCTCTCGTTTTTTCTTTTCTGTTTTGATCTTCAACAGTACTTGGTAAAATGGAATAACACGAGGAAAGGTTTTGTTCATGAGTCAATGCCAATTGTCAAAGTATGATGAAATGAAGAATTTTGCTGCTGCTAAATAATATGTAGCTATAAAGTACAACCGAAAATTGTCTATTAATTATAAGTTGTTGAATTTGACTGCTGTTAACTTCAAAATTAGGGTGAATTAGACTTCAGAGAAATACTTTTGTTGCTAAAATGTTGGCGTCTAATTAGTCATAAACTTGTGCGCATTTTTATGCATGCACGTGTTCCTGGCTATGTTATGACGAAAATGAGAGCTTCCAATTTGTTTCTTTTATTTCTCTTCTTTATACTTTTTACTCTTTGACGTTACTTTGAGGGCAAAATTTTAAAATTCAGTCATACAATTTAACTAAGGTCTAAAAATTCATCTCGTCATTTATCACTTTCAATTTAAGTCTAATATTTTGTTATTTTTATCAACTTTGGTCTATTTTTATCCACACACTGGATAAAAACGTGATGTGAGTTGACAATTTATAAGTTGATATGACGTGACGTGATGGCTTCATTTATATTTAATAATTTATTTATACCTTGTGAAAATAATTATACCTATGTGTGAACCAAAAAGCGAAATCTAAAAAATTTAAACTACAAAAATAAAGAAATTAAAACAAAGTGGAAATAATCCATAATGGAAACCAAATAAATAATTGATTATGCCGCTCTAGTATCATCCTTGGCCAATCAACCCATGTTCTCTTCAGTCGTCTGTCGTTGCTCTAGCACGCACACAACAGCTCGCCGCCGCGCATCCAACACCACTTCGTTTCAGTCGTCGGTTGCGCATCGCTTGTGTTAGAGTTCGTCCACCAGTCGCACGTCTAGCCTTCAACTAGTAACAATATCTCTAGAGAGTTGAACCTTCAACCAACATCAACCAACAACAATGCCGAAAAAATGGGTCGCCTGAAAAATTCATTGGTTTGGGAGTTGGTGAACATTGTCGTGTGCGCGGCGACATGAGGAGTCCATAGGTGTTCTCAGATTTCGGTGGGTTTTTGTGAATCGTCGAAAAATTGAAGAAGAAGACCGAAATTTAATTGAAAATTTCAAGATCTAAAAACTTTGATAAAGCAATTGACGACCTTACCGGTGTACTTTTCGCCAGAAACTTTAGGAGGTGAACGAAGAAGAAAAGAGCTTCAAGATGATGTAAAAAAGTTTATGATCAGAGGTGGTCGATCAACGGTAGGCGAACGACAGCGGCGGTCGTCAACGGCGGATGGGTGAAGACGATTCGAAATAGGTTTAGGATTGCAGCAATCGTTTTTTGAAAATTTAATAAGTTCTATGGACTATTTTACAATTTTAAATGTTTTAGTTAATTGCAACTAACTCCTGAAGCTGATGTGGATCATTTAATTTTGAAGTCAACGTTTCATAATCTTGCCACTTAAACCGCAGTCGCGCCATGCCAGAATTAAAACAGCGCGTCACATTTTTATTTAGGGTACGGATAAAAAGAGACAAAAATCAATTGAATTGGCAAATTATTGGACTCATATAAAAAATGGTCAATGATGGAGTGATTTCTTGGACTTTGGCTAAATTATAGGACCAATTTTGAATTATTGTATGCGGTGTTTAAGGTTTAAGGTTATTAGTTCTCATTGATAGATTTTATATTTTATTTTTTCCTTTTTTGTCTTTTTTTTTTCCTTCTTCAGAGTGAGGTATAGAGAAATCAAATAAGGGGTGGATTTGGTGAATTCGCCAAACATTGATGTGGCCAACTGGGAACGCATGTTTGGTGTGGTGGTATGGAAGCTTTGGCAGTGGCGTAACGAGTTCCTTTTCCAAGGAATAACGAGAGCTGTGGTTGACGGATTAAAGGAAATAAATGGGTACGTCAATGGAATTATGAAGGTGTTGGAAGGGGATATAAAACTTGGGGTGACTGGTTGTATGACAATTACTAGGTGGATAAAATGGGAAAAACCTCCTTCAGGATGGGTGAAATTGAACTCGGACGGCTCATTTAATGGCGCCTCGGGTGTGGGCTGTGCGGGAGGGCTTATCCGAGACGAACAGGGACATTATTTAGGGGGGTTCTCAATGAAAATTGGTTTCTGCTCGATTATGGCTGCGGAGCTATGGGGGCTATTCCGAGGGCTTACTTTGGCATGGGATTTGGGATTTAGACGAGTTGTAGCCGAAGTGGATAACGAGAATGTGGTGAGATTTGCTAGGACGCTAGACGAGATACCGGGAATTCATGTTGGACTCATTCTAGGTATCAAAGATCTCCTTAATCGTGCATGGATGGTAAAGGTAAATCACGTATTCCGCGAAGCAAATTTTGCAGTCGACCATTTGGCTTCATTCGCTGCGGAAGGATCCTTGGGGTACCATTTCTTTACCGACCCTCCAAATGGTGTTAGACAGTGGTTAGAACACGACCTCATTGGTGTGTCTTACTCGCGAAACGTATGTAACTCAATTGATTAGGCCATGCCTTCTCTTCTTTTGTACCAAAAAAGAAAAAATAATAAGGGGTGGACAAAGACAAAACTCGATCCTTCCAATAAATTACAATGAAAACTCGAATTGAAGTGATTATTGACACCTATTTTAAATTACTTTTGGTGTATAATTAAGTGCTATTGGAAGATGAGTTGGTATAGAACATGCGCTTTTGCTATGAATCCAACCGTTTTAAATAATCAGAAAATATGGTAGGTTTACTTGTTGTATATAAGAGGTTGGTTCCACTATGGAGCCAACTGTTGGCTTTATAGCAAAACCGAGAGAACATGTACTGCATATGATGAAGGTTGCAATAAATATTATGCTTAAATGAGGATAAAACGAGACTAATGAGGATTATAATGATAAAAACTTCCCTAAATAGTTGCAAGTGGAATAGCAGATGACACCTCAGGATGCTTGTTTTTTTTTTTTTTTTTGGTCGTTAAATTAATTTTTTTTTTTTTTTTATAAATCAAAACCGTTTCTACATCAACCGTCTCACGGCAAACTAGAGCAAAGTGGGCGACCACAATCCGGTTCCTCACTTGCTAGTCAACATAAAATAAGGAGAGCAAACCTCACTCTATTTAGGGAGGCTAGTCCAAGTCATTTTTGAGGGCTTTTCTCTCTATATCGGCAAGTACATTCGGGTACAAAACAAATATATTCCTATAGACATGGGTTTGAATCTTCCGAATAATGAGCTCCGGAGTTTGCACCTCATTTTCAAAAATCTTTCTATTTCGAGCAATCCAAAGGAAGTATACCGTAGACGCGAGCCCGGCCTTTGTTGCTTTTGTTCTCCAACCGGAGCCTTGGGATTCCTTCTTAATCCACTTCAATGCACTCTTTAGAGTGGAGAGTTGTCGCCTCAATCCTAGCCAATGCCGGATGGCAAGCCACACTTGGGCCGAAAGGGGGTAAGTGAAAAATAGATGATCTTTTGTCTCGGAAGCTTCCCCACAAAAGGCACAAGTAAAGTCAATATCAAGGAAGCCAATTCTATCTTCGGTTCGGAGCCTCCGGAGCGTAGCAAGCCAAAGAATGAAGGCGTGTTTGGGGGTATTGGGGGGCCCCCAAACCACACCCTTCCAAGGGACGGGCGTGCCTTGGGGTCGGAAGAACTCGTAGACGCATGAAGGCCCCTTGGAGCGAGACTTGGAGTCCCAAAGGCTAAGAGTGGCCTCGGCGGCTTGTATGCTACCCAAATTTTCAACTATTATGTTCCGAATGTCATAGAGGTTCATGAAAAGAGGGGAATCGTTCTTGTGGATGGTCCATTGCCACACGGATTTTTGCTTTGGGTAAACATGATGAACCCAACGGTACCACAAGGTGTCTTTCTTGGCTTGAATATTCCATAGTGTTCGTGCTAGCAAGGTTTGGTTCCACGCTTTGAGGTCCCGAAGGCCTAGGCCTCCCTCCGAACGTGGGAGGGTGACGGTCAGCCAAGCCACCGGCGCCATCTTTGAGCCCCAAAGAAAACGACGTCATCGTTGGATGATAAGCGAACGGACGGTCGACGGAAGAGGGAAGATAGACAACCAAAAGCATTCCACCCCTTGGAGGACCGATCTAATGAGCTCCACTCTTGCCGCATATGAGAGAGAGGGAGCGTTCCATCCATTGATGTATTCCGATATTTGATTTATGAGAGGATCAAATTGCCCAACGGTGACTCTGCCCGCCGTGAGTGGGATACCGAGGTACCGGAAAGGCATAGACCCCGGCCGGAGGTTAGTGTCACGAAGAATCTCCGAATGCTCCATTTGGCCAACTCCCGCCATGTAGATGTTGGACTTTAAGACATTCATTTTCAAGCCCGATTTGGCTCCGAAGTCCCTTAAGCAATCCATTAAGATTTTAATAGAACATGGGTCGCCCCTCGAAAGGAGCATTAAATCATCCGCAAAGGCAAGGTGAGAAATTTTAAGAAACTTACATTTCGGGTGATAGTTGAAACCCGACCCGCTAGCCGTGCTCCGGTTCATGAGTCTCGAGAGATACTCCAAGCATATAATAAAGAGGTAAGGCGAGAGCGGATCTCCTTGTCTCAACCCTTTGGCACCTTTGAAGTGGCCACAAAGCGAACCATTTATAGAGATTGAGTATGAAGTCGTGGTGACACACTCCATGATCCAATTAATAAAGGTTGCCGGAAATTCAAGTCCAAGAAGAACTTGCCTCAAGAAAGCCCAAGAGATAGAATCGAAAGCCTTACGAAGGTCTATCTTGATAGTGCACCTCGGGGAGACCCTCTTTCGCATGTATTGCCGGAGTAATTCTTGCATGAGGTGAATATTATCGGACATGTTCCTACCCCTCACAAATGCGGCTTGAGCTCCATCAATGATTGAGTAGAGATTGAGTATGAAGTCGTGGTGACACACTCCATGATCCAATTAATAAAGGTTGCCGAAAATTCAAGTCCAAGAAGAACTTACCTCAGGATGCTTGTTAATCCAGCTAATGGTTAAGGAAACAACCAAATAAGGAGCAAGTAGTTGTTGTAATAAAATTTGAGTAGCTATTTAAATTAAAGCCAAAATCTGGTAGGTGAACTTTAATTTTCAATCTTGTATCAGTTGTCTTTATGCACTGCACTGCCCATCGTATTAAATCCCAAACTACTTGAATAATTAAAAGCAATAAAAGATGAATATATTAGAAAAATAAACCCAAAACTAACTTAAATTTCAAGTAATTAATTAGCAACCAAAGAAAAAAAAAACATATCACAGAAGAGAGAAAAAAAAAAAAAGAAACTCACAGAATTACTCAAACAATGCAAACTTTCACCAGTTGATTATAAAATTCTAGTAAAACTATAGTAGATTAAATTAAACGGCAAATGTTATAGTCCCGGTATAATTCCGTCGGATGTTTTAAGTAAAAAATCTTTTCACTCCAATACAAAGACACATTAAGTTTTTCACATCGTCCAATGAAAAACTAAGTTTTTTTACCCAGGAAAGTGCGAAGGTTGTGCGAAAAATTGTCGCATATCAATTGCATAACTGTCGGATATTCATCGCACAATGTCTTCGTACTTTACTTTTTTTTCACCCCAGAAAGTGCGAAGGGATATGCGAATGCCTTCGCACTTTTAACTTTCGCACAATGTCATCGCGCAATTGCCGCATATTTATCGCACAATGACTTTCGCACTTTCTGAGATGAAAAACTTAGTTTTTTATTGGGTGGTGTGAAAAACTTAACAAGACTTCAAAACGGGGTGAAAATAATTATTTTCACAATGTTTTAACTATTGGATCATCTATCTTATACTAACCACATGTATATCCAACAGTTAAAACATGCATCCGACGAAATAGTACCGTAACGAGACCATAACATTTCCCTAAACTATATTCATACTAATTTCTACCACCTTATTTATATATTTCATTACCGTCATGCTGAAGCCTAAAAACACCACTCAAACACTAGTCAGATACTTAAAACGAATAAGGACAAATAAACACTAAAAGGGGAGGATGGCATATAAACACCGATGCCAAATCGGGAGGATTAAAGAACTCCCTAGCTCCGTTGAAATGGCACGTCGAGGCCGGGCGCCTCTTCCTGGGCGCCGGCGGGCAGATCAATTTTCCGGTTATCCTTGACTCACGCGCTGTCGGGGACGTTGAACGGGCGCTGTCTTCATCCTCGTAATCCGCTGCCTTGTTAGTAGATATTTGTTTTAACGGCGCCCTAATCGGAATTCCGGCTAGAGCCCATTTCCTGGCTTCTGATTCTGCACCTACCGTTTCTTCGAAAAACCCATCTCGGAAAACTGGATGAATAAAGCAAAATATCGATTTTTTTTTAGGAGGGAACAAATTTGTGAAGGCTCAAAGGCTATTTTCTTAGGTCAGAAACTCAGAATAGATATGTATGAGGAAAAGAGAAAAGAGAAAAAGGGGCGCTTTTCTTTGTGGAGAATAATAAATCTTTTTCTTTTGAAATATTAAGGGAACTTGGGAGTGGGGTGGGGGGTGTTGTAACTTGTAAGAGTGTTGAAATTTTGTGCAGAGAAAGAAGAAAAGATGGCGGCAAATGAGAGGAACTATTATTCTTTTTTTTTTTTATTGGCTTGTGACTTGTTTTGTCCATTGCAAATGGAGCTGGCTCCTGGCAGTACTAATAATGGATTAGATTAAAATGACTCAATTAAATTCTAGTATTTCTTCTATTAGTGAAGTTTCTAAAAAAAAATATATCAAACGACGCAATGCACCTTGAGGCGCTACGGAAACAGCCTCCTCGTATAATTACAAGGGTAAAATCTGCGTACAACTGACCCTCAGACCCCAATCAGTTAGAAATATACAGATATGTTGTTGTTGTTGTTGTGGCTTGTGAATTGTGAGAGGAGTTAGAAAACCAAGAAAATATGTGTAGATGGCTGCATGATTGGGTGTGACGGCGTGTGTGTGTGGGGATTAGGACATAATGGGAATTTTGAG
>CACSLK010024540.1:10478887-10508788 GCA_902706635.1 Striga hermonthica | reverse complement strand
TTAAAAAGTCCACATAAAAAATTAGCTTTTATTGGCCCAAGCCTACCAATAAGACAATAATCATAAACAATAGAATAAACGAAAAATAAAAGTCACTTTATTTTAGGAATTGGAAGCATCAACGGGAATTACAAGTGCTACAAATGTGCTTACCACCAGAAATGAAGTCAGTCATGGAGGTACTTGAGTTTGTCAAATATTTAGATTGTTTGCCTAATGTTTCTATAGCATATAAAATTTTGTTAACAATACCTATTACTGTAGCATTAGCGAAAAGAAGTTTTTCAAAGTTAAAATTAATAAAATTGTACTTGCGTTCATATATGTCTCAAGAAAGATTAAATGGATTGGCAATATTTACATATTAAATGAATTAGCAATATTATGGATTGAAAATGAAGTGCTGAAAAGAATTAATTTTGATGACATGATTGATGATTTTGCTTCTCAAAATGCAAGAAGGTCCAAATTATTTCAGTAGGCTTTTTGGTCAAGATTTCAAGGGTCAAGTATTCAAGATCGGAGGATGTAATAGTAGTGGAAATGCCCTCGATAGATATGTATTGGCTCAAACAATGTATTCATATTTTAATTTGAAGTCTTGTAGTGACATTCTACTTTGACTTATATATAGAAAAAAAATACATTTTTTATGATAGAAACTAAATTTATGTGATGAAGAAATGGCCCATTACCCAATTTTCTCCAGGGGCCCCCAAAAATGTCGGGGCCGGCCCTGCAAGACAGACAAGATTGTGGTCCAAATCTGGCCATAATTGGTCGTTTGTTTTCAAGATTACGGCCCGCCCAACTAGATGAGGCCCGCGATGCAAATTGGTTTAATCGCAGATTATGGGGGACTATTTTGCTCTAGGCTAAGGGATGAGATTGAATGCCATGTGCATAGTACTTTCTGTCAAAATGTCTAAAATGTCCCTAAAAGTAATTTTTTCTGACGCAATTACCCTCAGTCAACGTTGAATTTATATACGTACCACCTACCACAACACCACAAAATATACTTGGCGAATATAATAAAGCTCATTGTGTCAGTACTTCGATCGAGGTTTTCCTCCCATTCTCCGCCTGTAACAAAAAAGGTGGGGCGAGACGCGGGAAGTTAAAATCGAGAAATTAGTCGTGAAACGAATTAATTGTAATTCAGAGCTAAATGTGGAGTGCAATAATATTACTCTATTGAAATTTTTTATTATTTAATCAAATAAGGAATAAAAACATGATGTCTTCTAGAATGTTAACAGGTCTTCTAGAAGGTCAACAAGTTGAACGACTTAAGGACTTTCAGAATGTTAATAAGTTGGAAGACATAAAGTTTTCTATTCCTATTTAGAAAAGTCTATATTTAGCACCTCCATAGGGTTCCTATTGTAGCTTACAAATACACCAAGTTTCATAGCCTCCAAGGTGATGATTCTACACATACAAACACTCATACACATGCCTAAATCAGATTCCCTACGTCCAAAATCATGTAGAAGAGAGAGTTCTTCTCTTTGGAAAATTCGGATAAAATCGAGAGGTTATAAGAGAAGAAAGTTAAGAGGATTTGAGAGATTCGTTTAATCACTCCACCAAGACTAATCGGAGAAGGTGTAAAGGTCATACAATAGAAGATCCCAAGGTTATGTATTTGAATCCCAAAGAAGATATGTATCATGCGAATATATGCAGCCCCGCAACACCTCAGATGTAGAACCGCCGGAGCAAGCCTGATCCACCGATTAGCCCAGGACCACCAATCACACCCGTACACACTAGTGTTAGAGCCCCACCCGCCGCCCAAGCACCTTCAGCACACAGTCGTGCGGGGCTCGCGCTGTCAGACCCGTGTAGACCTAGAACGACCCCTGCTTTTCACGCGACCCAGTCTCGACCGGTCCAAACTTTGTCTAGCCGGTTCAGCAGCAGTTTAGGAGTCCCAGCGAGCCCACGACGAGTCCCGAGCGGTCTGACTAACCCACAGAAGGTCCGAGATGGTCCGACAGGCCCGATGAGCAACCGAAGATGTGATGGCGAGGTCAAGTCCGGCAACCCAACGTACTTTGAGCTTTAAACGATCTCCAATAGCAGAAATCAGAAACGTCTGAGAATTGGCAAAATTTTTAAACTGTAAGTCCTAATCCTATCTATAGATTTTGGTGCTTTAGGGTTTATTTTTATTATGTGAATATCGACGACGTTTCTCATATCACCGAACATAATAATTATGGACTTAAAATAATTATTTGGGAGCATAACTATTTTGTCAAAAAGGTCTATTCATAAACATAAAAATTGGGTTGAGGGGAATTAATTTCCTATGGAGGATTTCACGCCATAGAAAGGCATATATATCTACGCACGGACTAAGGGAGATTCACACCGCGGAGGGAAGCTGCACCCGCATTTGAGGGAGATAACTTCTTTTTTCTACTATTTATTTTTAGTACTATATTAGAATAATTATTTTATCTAGTTTGAATGGATGTTTTGAACCCTAATTTCAATTTGTTTATGAAGGATCTTTATTTTTCGTTGTTTAATAAAAGCGTCGTATTTGTTTTGTTAATGAATTGATTCATGTTATCTATTTTTATTGTCTATAAATTATGTTTGTTTGATTTAGTTCGATCGGCTATGTTAAATATTCATAGATTATGTGTTGAATACGAGAATTTAATCTGTAATTGTTATTGTTCTCGTTCCGTTAGTAGTAAATTAGGGCTCGTACATCTCTATGGTAGCCTAAATAGAAGTTAAACGGTCCGAACGTGTGCGTCTGTTGCTTAGATTAATCTATTTTCCTAGGAATTGATGTAGCGAATTTATTATATCTAGAGACTTTATTCTAGAGTGTCCACTAGTTAAGTTTAGTCGACTACTTGACTGGTCGATCTTTCAGCTACTTGTGATACGATGTCTGTCTTTCAGCTACTTGTGATACGCTGTCTGTCCTAGAGTCTTCCAGGTCTTACCTTCAAGGTGTTCGACCATCGTCATCTTGCTCGATTACCGCTAGATTGGTTCGGCTTCCTCGTGATACAGTTCCTTCGACCGGTTCAGCAGACCGGTTTGCCCTTGTGGAGATAATATCCCATATCAGATTAAATATTCAACAATGAAAAATTCGGATAACAGCGTTTGTTGTTAACTACGGTTGATAGTTATTGGTGTTGGTGAAATGGATTTCATTCGAGCTCCTTCAACTTGGACGGTCTTCATACCATCAAGAACCCAACGCCGGGAGAGAGGGGGGTCTCGGCGTCAGGCCTCCGATACCTAAGTCAATATCACTCCAAACTCCAAATCTCAAAAGTATAATTCTAAATGTAGAGGGAATGAAGTTTTGAGATATCTTAGCTCCCTTTTATGGGGGTCGTACCTTAGTGCCCAAGTTGGGTTTGACCCATATCATTATGTCATGTGTCCTAGCCCATATGTGAGTTTATTCCAATATATTTTTTCTTATCCATTAAAGTCGGCCTGGAATAATATCTCATATCAATTGGCAATTAAAAGAAGTTGTTGAAATTAATTAACGATATATGGAGATTGGGTGATAATTGAACCGAAAGATCTTCCTCATTACATTTAACTTTTTTTATTTTTATTTTTATTTTTATTTTTTTACAAATCCCCCTCCCCCCCCTCCCCTCCCCCCGTAATTTTCTTAGTATTAATTCGATTAATACGAGAATAGTCACAATTTAATTTATACTTAGCGTGGGTCCGACCCTTACTTGATGCTACTATAATTAGGAAGGTTTGTTTAAGGAAAACTTTATAGATTTAAATTTGCCACGTGACGCGCAGTCACATACCCTGAGGTAGATTTACTTTCATGTCGATATGATTGAAAGCCATAATAGTATAACCTAGAGACACCAATTCATTTGTTTGGTAAACTAGCATGTAATTCTTAGTCCTACTCATTTACTTGAGTATATGCTTTACTGCAGACCAATGTCTTTGTCCTGGGTTACTTTGATATTTTTCAGCCATGCCCACAACATAACAGTGATCCATCCTCGTACACCATTGCATGTATTCTATTGTCGTTGCATAAGAAAATGTCTACATGTCCTTTATCTCTTATGTCTTGAGAGTTATCCTTGGACAGAGCACTCCATGTTGAATTATAGAAAACATTTCTTGGAGTTGTACATGTTGAACCAGACCAGGACATTATCTATGTACAAAGCTCGGGATAAGCATAACATTTTTTCTTGACTTTGAACCCAAGAATATGTCTTGCTTAGTATTTCATATCAAACTGCTTGAACAACCATACTTTCATGTCTGACAACACTTTTACATTGTTTTCAGTGAGAATGATGTCGTCTACTTGTAGTGCAAAAAATGCCACCATGTTTATGTCACTTTTCTTGTATACGTAATGTTCATCAAAAAGCTGAATAAATATATACGATTGGATTACCTCATCCATTCAAATGTTCTAAGACGTCAATGCTTGTTTTAGTCCATAAATGGACCGTTTTAGCTTATAGACCAAATGCTCTTAAACCTTTGAGACGAACTCTTTTGGTTGTGGTATACAGATTTATTCCTTTAGACTTGTGTTAAGGAATGGTGTCTTGATAACCAAATCTCATAATCTATATGAGTGGCAAACTGGCAACAGTCAAGACGATCCGGATGGCACATAACCATCAATAATTATAAAGTGTGCGAACAAATAATAAATTTTATAGATAAATTTAAAGAAATATTTTATTTTTATTTAAAAATTATAGAGAGAAGTAAATAGATGAGTAATATATTTTAAATTGGTAGATGAAGAAATGAGATTCAGAACATATCTAATTTTTAACTTTGTTTAAAACAACATTAAGGACAAGGTAAACAAAATAATGGGAAAGTTCGGATTTAATGTCAATTTACTTTAATTTTTTATTAGTGTAAAGGGACATTCATTTTCAGTGTTTGCGTGAGCTGTAGTATTCGTTTTATACACGGTTACTAAAATTAGTTACATTTTGAAGTGATAGACAAACAGAAACAAACCCAGTCCACGAAATTTGGGTATGTACCTAATTTACAACAACAGCAACATGATATAATTCCAGTTTTCCGTTTTCTACTTACTAGACGATGTGTCTATACGTTTCCTCTTAAGCGGTTCTCGGTTACTCCATTTGTTGCTTCAGTAGAGATGACGAGAGCAGACTGCAGAATAGAGCAAAGCGTTTTACAGAACACGCATATGATTCACTAATCTTTCCATTTAAATGCATTTATCACCATTCCTATTTCCTTTAAAATATGACTATACACATTTAAGACTTGATAGACGAAGAGAATATGCAGTACTCACCATGTTAAGGAGGCGAATAGCAGCAGGTCGTGTGAATTTCCTCGCAAAAAGGAAGCATCCAGATGGTCTACCCTTGCTCGTGCACCATTCTCGCCTGTTCTCGGACTTGTAGAAGATGTTATCTACAGCCTGGACAAATTAGAAACATAAACTTTTTGTGAGTATCAAAGTTTGCCATGTCCCTTATCAGCTAAGTATTTTCTTTTTCTTTTTCTTTTTACATGGATGCCTTTCAATTTGACTTGTTAAGCTTTACCTGGAGAACACAAACTAAGCGATACCAATATCCCTTGTACTTGCAAAATAAATCACTAGGCTGTATATAATACATTTACGTATATGCAGATATACATTCAATATTTTGGTGGTGTTGTGCATCCCCTTGTAGGGTCAATGTGTTCATCTTTTCCAAAAAAAAAAATAAATAAATAAACATAAAAAAAATAAAAAATTTGCATTTCAGAGGCAATGGTGATTATTTGCCATTTAATTTTGATCAGTTTACAATATATACGAGGTTCACTTGATATCTGCGATTGAGGAAGATTAAAGACATAACTCCACTAAGACGAACATAAAGTTACTTGATTATTCCCCATTATAGTTTTGATTTCTGATTTCAGTGGCATAGCTCCTCCCAACACTTTTGTTGTTTCATAGATTTTACTTTAGATAGCTAACAGCAAATTTGTTATGGAAATGGACTTATGAAAAATTTGATTCACAACAAATCCTTTATCATATTTTAGGCTCAGTTGCATTAATATGTATGCAGTGAAACCTTTTTTCTTTTCCCCCAAAAAAGGAAGACCTCAAACATTTCCAACTTTTCTTTCCATTTTCCACCTTTTCTAACGACCAACTAGTTTCAAAACATGTCTGTATATGCATGCTTCAGTAATTATGACTTCTGCACAACGCGTTACATATAACTCTCTACATGTACACGTAGGCTTCTAGGCTGTCAGTGATTTTTATTAGTAGGTTCTCACCATAAGACATCATTAAATTGGAGAGGTTAAAAATGAAAGCAATCCCAAATGTACCTTGATGGACTGGATAAGTTGGGGGGTAGCATCAGCCAATTTGTAAGTGACGGGATGCCATCCTCGCCTTTCATTGTTTCTGGAGGATGATAGGTCCCATGAAGTATGAGTCAGGGACCTCCTTGTAATTTCATTTTGAAGACCTCTTTGCTGATCAGTTTAAGAAACAGGGACAAACATGGATAATCAATTAAGTCATGGGCGGATCCAGAAAACTGTGTTACGGTGGGCTAACTTGCTTTAAATAAATTTATAATGTCATAATATTTTTTAATTGAGTTTTGAAACATTATTAAACTAGTACAATACCCGTGTATTACACGGGTGCTTGTTAAAAAATTATTCTTAAATTTTAAAATTAATGAGAAAATTATATTAAATTTAGTTTACTTTTTTACAAAAAAAATATATTACTATATATTTTAGAATGATATGTGTTACTTATGACTTACATGTGTTATATTATATTAGTTTTTATAACTTATATCATATAACTACTTGAAATATAAATATATTAATTGATAAATAATTCTATTTTTCTAATTAATATTAAAAATAATTTTATTATTGTTATAAATATAAATATAAATTTTTTTTATACATACAATATGGATGTTAAATCGAAGCTCATCAAAAGAAGATTAATTTGATATATTACATATGTAAAACTGATAAAAACTACAAAAGTTATTAACTTTAAAAATATATATACAATTCAATAGTTATAATAAGGAATGATATTAAGATACAATTAATACATGTAACATGACCATAAATATGTTGAATCAACATATTTATGGTAATCCGAACCTAATTATTTTTAGTTTGGAATTAAATTAAAATTTACCCAAGCCTAATAACGAAGCATGTAATTTTGCCACATAGGATTCCGAAGCACCAGAAGCAGCCACGTAGGCTCAGCGCATTCTGTATTAATATATAGGGGGAATATATATGCATATAATGTACGAATATTATTTATAAATCATATTTATGTACTTATTGAGATTACGGTTATGTTTGGTAAAATTACCTAAGCTAGCTTATAGCTTATGACTTAAGCTGAAAAGCTTATACAAATACAGTGACGGATCTACGAATTTTACTCAGGGGGGCCCGATTTAAATGTTAAATAACGAGCTTGTAGTTTAAGTCCAAACACTCGTTTCATGTAAAATGTATTTACTATAAAATATAAATATAAATATCGATATGTGATTTTAAAAATGTAAAATGTAGTTTAAGTCCAAACACTCATTTCATGTAAAAACAACTTTTAAAAAAATTATAAGAAAACAAATAAAAAATAAAAGAGATTTTATGTATTTATAATTTAAGTTCAACATCTATAGTTTATGGACAAATAAGTTATTTTGTTGAAAAATTGATTTAAATTGAATTTTTGCAGCACATTGCATAACATTTTTGTTGACAAAACTTATCAAATAAACATGGTTTTAAGAAGAAAATAACTTAATTTAAATATATGTTATTACTCAAAAAAAAAAAGTAAAGTAAAAAACCAGCATTAAAAAATGTAACAATTCAAATATATATTGGGTTTTACAAATTATTAAATCAATTTATAATTAAGAGACCGAAAATCATTATAAATTTTTTCAAAAACTTATCTAGAAATGTTAAATATATGGATTGGTAGTACATTTTTTAATAACTAAATAATATTAATAAATTAAATTAAATTAACATAAAAATAATTTTTAATTATTAATATATTGTAACTATTTTTTTTTTACGTTTTTATACATATTTTATAGTATTTATATTATATATATATATATTGATTTAAATAAAAATGAGGGGGGCCCATGGACCCCCCTGGGCCCAATACACCTATGTCACTATATACGATGAAAGTATTTGATAAAATTAGCTGATAAGCTAGCTGAAATAAAAAATTCAACTAGCTTATTTGAAAAGTTAACTAAAGAAGCTTATGAAATAAGCTCGAGCTTTTTAAAAAAGTTCGTCCTACCAAATGGGGATTATTTGAATAAAGGGAGCTTATAAGCTAACCAAATAAACTAGCTTATTTGGCTACCAAACATAGCCTACTACATTTATCTAACATCGTAAAAAATGATGCTAATCTAATCTTCAGAATGAAATACAATACGTTAATATGTTATGCACGGAAGAAAAGTAGAAAACAAGTTGGATATGGTGTCAAATATAAAAATTGGAAAAAAAAAATTAAGATTGGAATAATTTTATAAAACTTCCCTATACTAGAAAGAATTTACTCTTTAATAAAGTAAAAATATAGCTAGTGGGCTAAGGTAGGAGACGGCAGTAGGCCAATGCATCCCACTTTGGATCCGCCAGCATTACAGCTGACTATGTTGTTGGTATCGGTCAAATGTTAACTACCTAGTCTATGAAAAATCGATAACTTACAAAAAGTAAGGTTTGAACATAATGCTCATCTGGTATGCAGTTATGCTCCTTAGATCCATCCGCAGGCTGCACACAGTGACATTGAAGAAAAAGAAGAATGCAATTTTAGTTTTTTCATTCGATTCAATAGTTATTTGCAATGTCCAGAAAATGTCACTTTGTACTCGTCAAAATATCAGATGTTACTTAAACTAAAGAGGCTAGAGAGAATAGGAAACCGAAAAAAAACGAATAGAACACTTACAAGGGGATGTTGCCGCCAAAACTCAGGTAATGACTTCCTCTGTGGGAGTTGAGCAAAGAGCAGTTCAATAAATTTCGTGTAACAAGAGATTACATTGCATACAACATTGTAGGAACAATTACCCGCTCCTCAACAAAACAAACAAAAGGACAAAAATATTGCAATTTAATTTTTTATTTCGCCTCTTCATATGCAACAAACACACCCACCTCCCCCCGGAACAAACATAAAAACATTATTGCTATCCCCTCAATGGGTTACTTTTGTAATCATGAATAAAACGGTCAATATTTCAACAAATATCCAAAATTGTCAAGAAACATAAAAGTATACCCTTGTACGATTACTTCCTTACTAATAGATAAATTCTCCACCATGTACGACCGCACAACAAAATGATAAAATAACTTACCCTGCAGTACTGCTCAAACAAAGGGTATACAATGTCGTCTTGAACAACAATCTCGGCATGTTTTCTGGTCAGAACCACCCACTGCAAGAACCAAACTTCACATCATGCAAGAACTGGATACAACACAAAGTTCTCCCTTTCTTAAAACTAAGGTCACTTTACATAAGGCTATTTCCAAGCTGGTTAAAACATACGCAAAGACATACACACACACATCGTTTGGTAGTTAGCGTTAGTTGTTAACTATTAACTGATTGTAATAGCTGTTTTGACCAGCGGATTGTGTCAGCTTTTTTTACCAGCAGATAGTAATAGCGGTTTTAAAAAATGTGTTTGGTAAAAGTAACTTATTGGTTCATAAAAATATATTTGGTATTATTAACTTGAAACTATTTTGATATAAATAAACATTGGTTATAATCATTTAATTATTTTATTAGATTGAACATACAAATAAATGATTTTAAAATTCTAAAATAATGTTTACAGAATTAATGACATGTAATATTCTTATTGTTATCATAATTAATTCTATAAAAGAATCTCATGCGTTGTGTTATGTTAAAAAATGGAGCATCCACACCACACTGAATGCTATTGTTTTGTTGATAATTTAATATTTAAGAATAAAGACTCTCATTAGTTATAACAAAAGTAAAAAACAAAAAAAAAAAACAAAAACAAAAATGAAAAATTTATCCAATATGCGTAAGCTGTTACAAAACGCTCCTAATTGTAGCGTTTCATTTTTAGCTTATTCACCCAATCAGCCAAAGCAAAAAGGCATTTAACCAAACATTAATTTTAGTTGTTTTGACCAAATGAAAAAGCTAAACTCCCTCAAAAAGCTAAATTCTTCTCAAAGCGCTATTAAACAAACAAGATTATATGGAGAGACAGAGAAAGAGGTACCTGAGATCCTTTCCTCCAGAGTTCAACAGGAATCGCTGGATGCATTTTTGGATGGTAGCGGTCATGGTCTGGGTCAATAAAGCTGATTCCATTATTGCAAGAACATTAGATTGTCATAGAACAGATTGGGTGGCAGTGAGTGTGACATTTATAAGGAGGAAAAAAAAAATGAAGAAGAAACAATCACCAAAACAGATCCCAAAGCTGGTAATATGTGAATAACTATGTAAAGGAACCCAATGAGCCATATATATGTCCTCACTAACCTGTCCACAAAGCTAGTTGAAACAGACATTATATAGTCGTATGTGTAGCTGAAATTATACAAAGGTATGCAGCTGTAACATGATAGGAAAGAACATCAGAAACAACTTGACTTGACTTGGAAACTCAGATAATAAATGAAATTTTCAGACTTTCGTTACAATCGAACAGAGAAATTTCCTACAAATCCTGGGAATGGAAACCAATGAAATAACCATCAGCAAGATCAAACTTGTACCTGTCTGAGAGGAAAATGAAGCGTTCATTAAACTGGTCAACTAATGCATTTTGGAGCAAAATACGTTCAGCCTGGATCATGCTAGCTTGACCCCAATCTACCTGAAAATGAAGCATCCTTGCTATATGTATATATATATCAATTGCAGCACACAGAATAAACAGACTCCTAGATTCAGATCTACGTTTAAATAACATATGGACTGACAGCGTAAAATTATCATTAGAAAAAAATAAAGATATTAACTGGAAGCAAAACCTGTATACTATCATTAATTTGACGATTCAAAAAGTACTTTGATTTTGTCGTTCCTGCATGTAATGAGAACCCTGGCCTTGAATGAACATAAACTGAAAATCTATCCTCCATAGCACCCTACATAACAACAGAAGCATTTTTGTGGGGACAAATCAGTGACCAACAGATATTAAAAAAAAGAACTGTTTTTAGAGTACAATTTAATGGTACTCACTAGGACTGGACCGGGCCACCTGCATTGGAGTAAATACTTAAATAGAAATTTGCAAAAAGTGATAAGGAACGATCAAATGCCTAACACAATAACACGATTCTTCTTGGCAAAAGACATTGTTGTTAATTCAGCTTATCGTTTTCATTCATTTCCTCTGATAACCGCATTTTGCCATCAACTTTATCGTGTCTTGGAATTTTCCTTAAAAAAAAAAAATTAAGTTTTACATAATTGTGTGTCAACAGTTATAAAAAAAAGGCAAAAGTCAGCTGCTGGATCAACTCAAATATTTCATGTTTTGCACCAAATGACATTCCATGATTCGCATCGCCGCAAGTGCAATGCCACGATTGGGAATTAAGAAAAACAAACTATAATCTCCCTGAGATCATACTTCAACAATAAAAATTGTTCACATCCAAAAGCTATTTTTCGTAAATACAACCATGCACTAATCAGATGCCAATAATATCACCAAATACAAGCAATGTCCATCTCAGTTGAAAGACTCAAATACAAACAATGCACCAAAAACAGGATAGAAAGAGGGAAAACAAACAAATTAGGATCAAATACAAAATAAGTAAACAAGCAATAAATAACTGAGAAAAGTACAAATACAAAAACATAAATGAAGGAAAATGAAAAAGAGATAGATACCCGAAAAAGAAAACATCCCACGCGACATCAAGCGGGATCCGATTCCGCCTTCAGCAGCCTTGCACCAGAATTTCGGTCATGTCCTCTAAACCACCAGCCCGGCAGCAAGCATCCAACAACCATGAAAACCGGCCAGCACCGCCTTGCGGCCGTCGAGAAGAAGTCGGCTAGCTTGCTTCATTTGCGACCAGCCCTCTTCTGCCATCAACACCTTTTAAAGGAAGGAGAAAAACCAGGCATTACATAAATGTAAAGATGCGGTTCTAAAAAAAGGTAGAAAAACAGAGCAAAAGCTAAAAAATCAGAGAAAATCAAATGTTAAAGGGCGAGACCGGTGAATAAGCAAACCACAAGCTAATCCTCGTGACGGACTCAATCTCCAAGTCGACGCCTCAAATACTCTAGCGCAGACCGTCGGAGCCGTCGAGCTGGTGCCGAAAGTTGTCGCCGAAAGTCGTCGACTGCTTCTCGAGCGCAATGTGGTGGGATAAGGGGGCACGTGGGAGCCACTCTCGTCGCTGGCCATTGAGCTGATGGTGGAGAGTCCACCGGCGGCGCGCCACGGGAGGAGGCCAAGGGAGCGATGCTGTGGGGGTGAGGGTTTATGGGATGTATGGGAAAGAATCGCAAAATACCAAATTAAGAGGATTTTTTTTAGATAAATAAGCAAGATTTTATTTTCAAATTTCAAAAAAAAAAAAAAAAAAAAAATCACATGCAATTGAAATCGGATGATATTGTTTACCAAATCTTAACAAATCTTACCAAACTCCTCCCCTACACGCATGGAAATCGCAATCAATTAGTTACCAAATATGTTAGCCCGGGACATGTGAAAAAATTCAAAATAAAATTTCAGAAATGGTAAAAAAACAAAAAACAAATGCGGGAAAATGACATAAAAAAGCGGGAAAATGAAAGTGTATTTTTTTTTTTCGAGTTTTTTGAATAATTTATCTTAGCCTTATTATATAGTAATAGATTTTATTTCAATTGTAAAAACCATCTAACAAAGAGAACTCTTCTCCTTTAAATAGACTCCAAACCCTAACTTATTTAAGCAATAAATATCCTAAACATAGGAAATAAATAACAAAGGTTAAAAATACTAAATAAATAAATAACTAGATATGAAGGCGATCAAACTTGTCAAAGTACGCCAATGCGATCTCGTCGCCGTCATCCAATATCAGCCTTTTTGAGGCCAGGAGAATCGTTCACCCCATCCCTGGTCATCCCACATATATGTTTACGAGCTTGCAAACGCTTGACGATTTCATACTTATGCTCTGAGATGAAGAGAAATATAAAATTTTTAAAAAAATCTGACACAACAGGGGAAAAAGGGAACACAAAACAAAGAGTAGGAAATATAGTATTATAATATACCAAGGAAAACGCCAGCAAAGCCATCGGCCTTCTCGATCAATTCATCAATAAGCATAGCAGTAATGGACTCATCTTTGTCCTGTTCCAATAGAGAAGATGATGGATACATGTTCGTACCCATCCCTAACCGATGTCCTGTTTCTTTTCCAATAGCTAGCTGGTATATATTGATCCAGCATGAGCCATTTCCCAGAAAATGAAAATGAAAAAAAAAAATGAAAGGCATATTGCATCCCGTAAACTTAATAATAAAACGGTGTAGCAATTGAAGCTTTATTCTATCATGGTGAATGGTAGTTATTGTAGTGGGCTGATATATTTTGTATTTTTCTTATATTATTTTACTGTAATTTAGCTTGATTCTGAGTAGATTGGAGAAGAAGAAACAGATGAGGGAAAACGTGTAGAGAGAGAAGGAGGGAGGAGAGATAAAGTAGTTAGAGAAAATGACATTTCTTTCCCTTTACTTCATTGATTGGAACTACAAATAGAGATAGTTAGTTGGGCTAACAAAGTAACCCTAACCGGCCCAACTTAACTTGCATAAGATAATACCTCACAAACTATGTAAATAAAGCTCAAAACCATAGCCCAAATACAAATATTAAACCTAACAACTAAATACCCCATTTTCAGAAGCACTCAAATCCCTAACCCTAAAGTCACGATCTTTTCCCTTTTTTCCTCGACCGTCGGCGACTTCTGGTCATCCTCTTCGCCGTTCATCACAATACCCCCGGCCGAGATCGGAGCTTGTCCCCAAGGTCCCAAGTCTGCAAATTTACGGCGGAGGTATGAGTCATCCTCCCAAGTTGGCTGTGATGGATCGGCGTTAGCCCATTGGACTAGGGACTGACTGATGGTTTCACCCTTGCGGCGGATTGTACGAGTGTCCAGGATGCGCAAAGGTTGGATCTTGAAGTGGCTGTCGACATCAACATCAGGAAGCTCAGTGGAAGGTAAATTTTTTAGATCCACCTTTCCTTTAAGCAATGAGACATGGAAAACAGGATGAATTTTTGAATCCGGGGGCAAGTCTAATTTGTATGCAACTGAACCTATTTTCTCCAAAACTGTATAAGGCCCAAAATAGCGGGATGAGAGTTTCAGATTCTTTCTCAATGACACTGAATTCTGCTTGAATAGTTGCAATTTCAAGAAAACATCATCCCCAACTTCAAAACTTCTTTCTTTCCTATGTTGGTCTGCAAAATATTTCATTATGTCCTTTTTGCAAATTCTCTTTGACTTGTTGGGAAATTAGCTGCCTTTGTAGAATCATGTCATGAGCATCTGCATTAGTTGCATCTAAAAAAGGCCCGGTAGCAAAATTAGGAGGAGAAAAACCATATAGGACCTAAATGGAGTGAGTTTTAAGCTGGTGTGGAAATTGGTGTTATACCAATATTCAGCCAGACTTAGCAACTTCAGCCACTGTTTAGGATTTTCATGCACCATACACCTGAGATAAGTCTCAACACACTGGTTGACTCTTTCAGTCTGACCATCACATTGTGGGTGGTAGGCTGAAGTCATATCCAAGCTTACTCCCATTAATTTGAAGAGTTCCTTCCAGAAATGGCTAGTGAATATCTTGTCTCTGTCAGTGACTACGTGTATAGGCTGGACATGAAGCTTGTAAATAGAGCCCAAGAAAACCTTAGCCACATCTTGTGCTGAAAAGGATGAGATAAGGGCAAAAAATGTGCATACTTAGAGTATCTATCCACCACAACCAAGATCACATTTTTGCCTTGTGATTTTGGTAAGCCCTCAATGAAATCCATGGATATGTGAGTCCAAGCTTGGGTAGGTATGGGTAGAGGTTGCAGTAGTCCAGGATAAGCCCCAGCCTCAGGTTTGTTTTTCTTGCACACTTCACATGATTTCACCCATGCCACAACATCCTTCTTCAGTAGAGGCCGATAGAAACTTCTTTTCAGTCTCATGTATGTGTCATTTACTCCAGAATGTCCTCCATAGGAAGAATTATGCATAGTGTGCAACAAATTCTCCTTTAGGGACACATCAGACCCCACCATGACTCTCCCTTTAAATCTGATGAGTCCACCCTGAACAACAAGCCCTGGATATGGATTCTCCCCTGCAGATTGTGCTTGAATGATTTTCTGACAGAAAGGATCCTGCCCATAGCTATCAATGACTTGTTGCATCCACAAAGGTTTAATGGTAGTGATAGCTAAGCATTCAATGTCAGGATTATCCCTCTTGGACAAGGCATCAGCCACTTTGTTCTCAATCCCTTAATGAATCTCCTGTAATAACTTGTCAAACCCAAAAACCCCCTGAGCTGCTTGAATTTTTTTGGATTTGGCCAACTTAGCATGCTGGATACCTTCTTTGGGTCTGTAGCTACACCTTGATAAGAAATGATATGCCCAAGGTATTTAACCTCAGTTTGACCAAACTGGCATTTAGACAACTTAGCATACAACTGATTTTCTCTTAGGAGCCTTAACACTGTCTCCAAATGCATGAGATGTGATTGCCAACAGGGGCTATAGACCAAAATGTCATCAAAGAAAACCAACACAAATTTCCTTAGATAGGTCTGAAAACCTAGTTCATTAGTGACTGAAAAGTGGCTGGTGCATTGCACAAGCCAAATGGCATAACCAAAAACTCATAGTGGCCATTGTGTGTGGCAAAAGCTGTGAGTTCTCTGTGCTCTGTCTTCATCAAAATTTGAAAATAGCCAGACCTTAGTCTATTTTAGAGAAGTACCTGGAACCATGCATCTCATCCAGCAATTCATCAATTATGAGAATTGGATAATCATGCTTAACAGGTGAAGCAAAAGAGGGCTTTTAGAATTCTGGATGATCCCTGCCTCAAGCATTTCTTTGACCAACTTTTCTATTTCATTTTTCTGATCATGAGAAGTCCTATAAGGGAACTGATGCATTGGTACACTGTCAGCCTTAAGGATGATTTGATGCACTATTCCCCTCTCTGGTGGTAGCCCTTGTGGCTCTTTAAAAATGTCTTCAAAATGGGAGAGTAATTCCTGTAGCTTAGTGTCCACCATTGGGTTGTCTTCTTCAATGGACAAAAGAAAAATCTCCTCAATCTGAGTGCTATCTTGGTGCACCATTTTGAACAGAGCCTCTCCTGAAATGAAATTACAGTTCTACTTAGAAGTGATGGCTTGTAACTTGATCTTTTTCTTCTACATTGTGACAGTGACTGTCATTTATCATAATCTAGAGTGATGGGTGTGCAGGCCAGTCTCCTCCCAAAATGAGGTCACAACCTTCAGTCTTCAGCAACCTCATGGAATAATTAAAACAATGACCTTGCATTACCCACTGAAAACCATCCACCTTTTGAGAACTCACCATTCTCTGTCCATTAGCCACTCTGACCATGACTGGTTTGACTGATTGAAGGGAACAACCTAGTTTTTGGGCTGTGTCTTCTTGATAAAACTCAGAGTACTTCCAGAATCAATGAGGATGTGTAACTTTTGCCCATTACACTCTCAAATGAACCTCATAGCAGTTAAACCTTGTCCCCTGTGAGTGAGTTCAAAGACATCTGTATTTCTTCAATGCATGTTCCCTCTTGTGCTTCCTCAGTTTCCCTTTCCAAACCCAAATATGAAAACTCTTCATCCTCTGTCATAATCATATAAATTATTTTGTTTTTGCACCTATGCCCCACCACATAGGGCTCATCACAATTATAGCATAAACCCTTTTCTCTCCTTGCTGCCAGCAACATTTTGATTGGTGGTTTATACTGAACACTAGTGTTGGGAACTTTAGAAGCTTGGTGGTCATTCTTCCTGTGTTGTGTAAGACTTGATTTGGGGGTTTATAAGGGACCTTGACCCTTTTCACTATTGCATCCACTGTGCACTGTTGTTTCCTTCCCAACTCTATGGTCTGCTGCAAGGTTTTAGGGTCAAACATGTTAATAAAAGATTGAGCCTCCTCACTCAGCCCACTTAAGAAGCTTGCAACAAAGTAGTCCTCAGAGAATTCACCCCTGTTGAAAAGCAGCATACAGGACCTTAATTCCTCAAATTTCTCCACATAATCTTCATATGGCCCAGATTGTTTTAGCATGTTAAATTCACCAATAATTCTGGATTCCCTAATTTCTTCAAATCTAGAGGAAATTATCTCCAAAAACTGTTGCCATGTACAGCCCTCAAATTTGGTACAGAAGGTCTGGTACCATTGAGCTGCTTTGCCATCAAAGTGCATAGAGGCTAATACAATTTTCTGTCCATCGGGGATATTAGGAATAATCTGGAAATACACATGGCACTTGAGAATCCATCCCCTGGGGTTTGACCCATCAAATTTAGGAAAATCTACCTTGGGTAAAGGGCTGGTAAAGTGATTTGGTGAAGGGTTTTCCAACTGCAAAGGTGTCCTGTTCATCTGAGGTTGTTTGAATGGTGGCCTCCCACCAGTAGAATGCTGCAAAGAGGGAGTTCCCAGAATAGATTCCTCTCCTCGGATTTCTTTACCTTTGCTCAAGTTCAGTAGCTGAAGCTGTATGGTTGCTAGCGCGTTAGACACATGATCATATTTGATGTCTAAGTTGCCCAGTTGTTGTAATTCATTGTTGATGCTTGAGATCTTTTCCTGCAATTCAGATCCCATTCCCATCATTTGTTCATGCAATTTAACATCCACTGCTTCCCTTTTCATCTTTTCATGGATTCGGTGTGTATGAACTGATCTAATCTTTTCTGATTTTCCTGCAGATCCTTCAAACGTGTGTTTTCGGCCATACTCCAAGGATCGAGAGCTCTGAGATACCAATTGTAGTGGGCTGATATATTTTGTATTTTTCTTATATTATTTTACTGTAATTTAGCTTGATTTTGAGTAGATTGGAGAAGAAGAAACAAATGAGGGAAAACGTGTTGAGAGAGGAGGGAGGAGAGATAAAGTAGTTAGAGAAAATGACATTTCTTTCCCTTTACTTCATTGATTGGAACTACAAATAGAGATAGTTAGTTGGGCTAACAAAGTAACCCTAACCGGCCCCACTTAACTTGCATAAGATAATACCTCACAAACTATGTAAATATAGCCCAAAACCATAGCCCAAATACCAATATTAAACCTAACAAGTAAATACCCCATTTTCAGAAGCACTCAAATCCCTAACCCTAAAGTCACGATTTTTTCCCTTTTTTCCTCGACCGTCGGCGACTTCTGGTCATCCTCTTCGCCGTTCATCACAGTTATCTACCTGGAAACTCGTTCAACATATAAAACATAATAGTAAACAAGCTATGAACATTCTCTAGTAGAAATTGGTCACAGTTCAACTCATATACCCCAAACAATTAACCGAAATAGGTAGATATAATCGTACCAGTTACCATTTTAACATTTATGCCCAGGTTCAGAGCCTTCCTCATAGTCTCAGCACTGTCATGCCTAGGAGGGTCAAATAATGGCAAGAGCCCTAAAAGTTTCCATGGATCCCCGGGGATCTCTTTCCTTCCTTCAAGAACTTCCTGTAGAGCAAGAAAAATGTTTTTCAATTCATAACAATAATTAGCTTCACCCACACCTACACTTGCCTCCAAATTCAAATGAAACTTTAGGTTAACTATAACGTTATTATTAATTTATTACTTCACCTGGTATGCAACCGCTAGTGATCTCAGTCCTCGCTCGGCAAACTTATCGATAACCGAATGGACTCGTCGCTCAATCTCATGTTTGTTATATGCGAGGTCCAGTATCTAGGAACGAAACATGGCATTTATTGGTCAAGAGAAACTTAATAGCAAAAACCGAAAGATGTTATCGATAAAAATGTTCAGGGGCTCCCTTGCTGGCTCGATACATTTTACCTTCACTATCAATGTAAGTCAATGCAGTAAGCTTATTAATTGGATTGAATGGTAAGAAATTGACCTCCTGAATTCTGGCCCTTGCCTTTTTGTTCGAAAGACATAATATATAGTTAGAATTAGAAAATGATAAGTGAGTAAACCAAACGAGAAATTATCTAGTTTCCCAATCTTTGTGTACTAGAGATCTATATAAAACTTCATGCCCAGAACACAAGAGAAAATAAATAAATACATATAATCATAGCTCCTTCCAACATCCCCACAATCGCAGAGGAAAACAAGAATGGAGAAAGGAATAATATCACCCAATTTTAGACTAATAACATCTCCTGGAACAAGAACGGCTGCATCTTCCTCATTCCAACGCCCATCGCGAAAAACCTAAGGATAATTTTATTCAATCGTAATCTTGTAGTGGACAAAGAATTAACAATTATGAGAACAGATATAAACCTTTGCTTTAGATGCAAGACGAGCAATTGGGGCACCAGCCGCATTCCCGGCATTTTGTGATTAACTCTACCATAAGTTTCATAAAGGAAAACAATGCCAGGAATGCGGCTGGTGCCCTAATTGCTCGTCTTGCATCTAAAGCAAAGGTTTATATCTGTTCTCATAATTGTTGATTCTTTGTCCACTACAAGATTATGATTGAATAAAATTATCCTTAAGTTCTTCGCGATGGGCGTTGGAATGAGGAAGATGCAGCCGTTCTTGTTCTTGGAGATGTTATTAGTCTAAAATTGGGTGATATGATTCCTTTCTCCATTCTTGTTTTTTTCTTCAATTGTGGGGATGTTGGCTGATCCCAAGGAGGTATGACTATATGTATTTATTTATTTACTTATTTATTTTCTCTTGTGGTCTGGGCATGAAGTTTTATATAGATCTCTAGTACACAAAGATTGGGAAACTATATAATTTCTCGTTTGGTTTACTCACTTATCATTTTCTAATTCTAACTATATATTATGTCTTTCGAGCAAAAAGGCAATGCCAGAATTCAGGAGGTCCATTTCTTACCATTCAATCCAACTGATATGCGCACTGCATTGACTTACATTGATAGTAAAGGTAAAATGCATCGAGCCCCCTGACACGCTGACCTATTTCTTGAAACGAGTGAAAGTTCTCGCTTCGTGCTTGCTCTTTACTTTTGCTGACAGGTTTGTCAGAACATTTTTCATCGATAACATCTTTCGGTTTTAGTTATTAAGTTTCTCTTTACCAATGCATACCATGTTTCGTTCCTAGATACTGGACCTCACGTATAACAAACATGAGATTGAGCGACGAGTCCATTCGGGCATCAATAAGTTTGCCGAGCGAGAACTAAGATCACTAGCGGTTGCATACCAGGTAAAGTAATAAATTAATAATAACGTTATAGTTAACCTAAAGTTTCATTTGAATTTGAAGGCATGTATAGGTGTGGGTGAAGCTAATTATTGTTATGAATTAGCAAATATTTTTCTTGCTCTACAGGAAGTTCTTGAAGGAAGGAAAGAGAAATCCGGGGATCCATGGAAACTTTTAGGGCTCTTGCCATTATTTGACCCTCTTATCGCTCTGAACCTGGGCATAAATGTTAAAATGATAACTGGTACGATTATATCTACCTATTTCGGTTAATTGTTTGGGGTATAAGAGTTGAACTGTGACCAATTTCTACTAGAGAATGTTCATAGCTTGTTTACTATTGTGTTTTATATGCTGAACGAGTTTCCAGGCAGATAACTACCATTCACCATGATAGAATAAAGCTTCAATTGCTACACCCTTCTATTATATAAACTTTACGGGATGCAATATGCCTTTCATTTTTTTATTTTTTTTTTCATTTTCATTTTCTGCAAAGGAAATGGCTCATGCTGGATCAATATATACCAAGTGATCAGGTAGCTATTGGAAAAGAAACAGGACATCGGTTAGGGATGGGTACGAACATGTATTCATCATCTTCTCTATTGGGACAGGACAAAGTCCATCACTGCTATGCCTATTGATGAATTGATCGAGAAAGAGAAGGCCGATGGCTTTGCTGGCGTTTTCCCAGGTATATTATAATACTATATTTCCTACTCTTTGTTTTTTGATCGAGAAGGAGAAGGCCGATGGCTTTGCTGGCGTTTTCCCAGGTATATTATAATACTATATTTCCTACTCTTTGTTTTGTGTTCCCTTTTTCCCATGTGTGGAGATATTATATGATTTATCTATGAATATCTTTGATTTGTTCGGGTGATATTTGATTTGTTCGCGATGATATTTAATTTGATCGAGGGATTATTGGATGTGATCGTGGAAATATTTGATTTGCTCGTGGAGGTATCATGTTATTTATTCGTGGAAAACTTATTTGATTTGTTTGCGGACATGTTTGATTTATTCGTGGAGAAACTTACTTGAAGGTATTGGAGCATCTCTAAAATTGGAATGACTGAAAATAAAAGCATTTACACGAAGATCCCACATTCGAACACTGTGGTCTAGAGAACCAGACATGAAGCCATCATTGACTGGAGACATGCACAGGGATACTACCCTACAATTCAAATGAGCAAAATTTCAAGGGACAAGTATCCAACTTGACATACAGAGAATGTACATTATTGATTATACAGATGAAATTCCAGGCAAACAATTGTTCTGAAGAAAATTTGTTCCAAATAATGATAAAAAAAAATAAAAAAAAATAAAAAACAAAAACATAGATTTTCTGATTTGTGAAATGCATGCTATCCACGCTACATAATACACTCCTACAACTCATTTCTGGGAAGCACTACATATTGCAGTAAAACTTCACCATACAACATATCTAAATAAGTTTGCATAAGGGTTTAAACCAAATAGCAGTGCAAATGCTTTAGAACATGGCAAACAGGGCCGTCTCCAGAAATTTGGAGGCCCCAGACAATTTTTTTAAGAGTGGCCGCAATGATATTTTTATTTTTTTTATTTGAACAAATTGTTAGAATATCACTTGTGAGTCCCACATCGTTCATACATGGAAAATAGACCCACATTATAAGTCTAATGGGCTACTCCTCCTTCCACAATTGGTTTTGGGATAAAACCCTACTTGGCCTTCATATAGGCTTTCCCTTCTCATGGTGCGTGTCATGTTAGTGGGACCGCACCCGTTTTCCCCAGTTTCTTACACAAATAATAAGACCGCACCCGTTTTCCCCAGTTTCTTACACAAATAATAACAAGCATTGGCACTGATAAATATGAAAAATACGATAAATATGAAAAAGATAAGTAAATTAATATATAAAAACTTTTTAAATTAAAAAATTAATGATTACTATACATGTATATTAATATAATTTATTTTCATTTACTCACTTATTAATAACAAATAGTTCTTATTTGTTTATCTATAATTAATTAATAACTTATTAATAAGAGATAGTTCTTATTTGTTTATTTATAATTAATTATTATTTTTATATAAAGCAAGATAAACTAATTGAAATGAAATTAGTATGTAATGGAAGTATAAATGGAATTTAGGCCCAACTAACATAATAAAATATATCTACAAGTATAAATGGATGTAAATGAAATTTGGGTTCAGCCAACATAACAAAAAAAAGCACAACAGAAAGTATGAAATATAGTCTATAGACATATATATGTATGAGGAGGCCCCTAAAATATTGTGGCCCTAGGCTCCTGCCTGGCTTGTCTGGCCCAAGAGCCGGCACTGATGGCAAACCAGTGGTACCCGAGCCCTACATCAAACTAAAAGGACTTTTCAATTTATGGGAATGTGAGATTATCACCTATATTAGAATTTATTACCAGAAAATCCATACTTGTGATGCTGAGTTAGTAGATACACAGAAATGATGGAACATAAATTTCACTTTCAGACCAAACAAATCTGAAGCATTTACCTCTCTTTGTGCCCCTTGAAGTATCGAAGGCACCTATTATCAAACATTGACAGATACCTCAAAGACTCTGCCAAAGAAAAACGATAGGGGAAAAAATCAGAACCAGCTTCTCAGGCAATTTGCATACTGTCAAAATGTAGCTAAACTATGCTACCTTCATTAGAATCCAAGTTTTTCGAAGAGCAAATTATGGAACTTGGGTGGTGAGTGAAACATATCCTGTCGGCCCCATGTTTTTTATGATATGTCGTCTTCAGCAATCTGGATAATTAGAACACAATTAAAAAAAGGAAATAAGACATTAGAGTGAAAGGAAGCAAGAGAAAGAGAAAAAAAGACAGCAACTCAAATGTCTTACTTAGCAGAAGCACCGAATCATCGTCGCTTGATGTCACCAACAAATCAGCTGTCCGGTGGAAATCTAAAGAATTGATTTTCCATCTCTGAAACGCATAATAAAAAAAATGCTTCATAATCGAACTCTACCGAAATACTTTCTCAAACAATTAACCAACAACAGAACAGAAAATATTCAGAAAGTCTTTGGAATTTACATTCCTGAACAATAAACGAAGCCCTGCAAGCACAGAAAGTAAATTTTGCTACTAGCAGCTGCACTTTTAAAGGAATCAACATCACATAACCTACCAGCATATGTTTTTTACTACTTGCAGTAATTGCGATTCACAAATCACACAATTTAGCTCGAATTTAAACCTTCGAAAATTGTAAATTCAATAAAAGTAAGATAAAAGGGTTCAACAGAAACTGACGAAATCTGAGTAAATAGCACCGACGGCCATTCTACGAATTATGTCGTCATTGAGCTCCGATAGTGACGCCATCCCAACGGCGACTGATTCTGAGGACAGGAAAGCAAAATGTAACGATTAATTGGCAAGAAAACTGTTTCTGTATAAGGGTATGTTTGGTTAAAAGGAGGGTAGGGGAGGGGAGGGAATTTAATGGAAGGGAGGGGAGGGGAGGGAAAGGGAGGGAAAATAATTTATCTTGTTTGGATGAATTTTGTAGAAGGGGAGAATTTTGTAGAAGGGGAGGTGAAAGAAAATGATTAACCTTGTTTGGTTAGAAGATGGAAGGGGAGAGAAAATAATGTTAGAATGACAAATATACTCTTATTTATTATGTAATATTATGTTTATTTATATAAGGTAATTTTATAATTATAGTTAGTTAAGAAGGGTATATCAGTCAAATCAATACTAAAGCTTTATTTCCCCTCCAAATTCCCCCAAAATTGGAGGGGTGTAGTTTTTCCTTCCGCACAGTGAATAGAGGGGAAAATCTCATCCCCTTCTCCCCTCAGACTACTGAACCAAACGAAGGAAAATAAAAATTTTCCCCCACCTCCCTTCCCCTCCCCCCAGCTTCCCTCGAACCAAACACTGCGTAAAAGAAAAAAGGTCCGACTGTCCTAGAATTGGCAAAGTGAATCTATATATATATATAATTGCTGGCATATAGCATTTAATAAAACATTTAATAAAACCCCTATTCCTTTTCCCGCTTATTTTTTCAATTAATGTAAAACCGTTACATTTTACATTAATAAAGTGTAATAATAATTTGAATATAATTTATTCACTACTAACATTAATTGATTACAATTTTACATTAAATAGTATGTGGAAATTACATACTTATAAAAAATTGTATTGCAATTTTTTTCTTTAAAATACTTTTTCTAAAATGAAATATTTTTTGTTATTTTTAAGCGATTTTTATATAATATTAATTAATTGACATGAGTGTCATAATTAAACATCTTAAAATCACATAAACAAATGCTATAACAATGATAAAAATAATTGTAATATTTTTCTAACTAATTAATTGTATGGTCCCTCTAAATTACTAAATTATATTAACCATTAAAATTTATGGCATCAATATAAAGATTCATACGTAAGTTAAATAAATTATATTTACATTACACATTTGCATGTAGTCAAAATTTAAAATGTAATACATCAATTAACTAATATAAAATTTTATATATTATATACATAAATATAATATATAAACTTTTATTTTTATTTGTGCATGTGCACATGATGAATACTAGTAGGATTTTATTGAGGGTTTATGCAGGGGTATACGCGTGTTTGTTAGCCAAGACAGACAGGATTGTGGTCCAAATCTGCCCATAATTGGTCGTTTGTTTTTCAAGATTATGGCCCGCCCAACTAGATGAGGCCCGCGATGCAAAGTGGTTTTAATCGCGGATTATCGGGGACTACTAGTACAGATCCCGTGCGATGCACGGGGTGCACAAAATTAAAGTCATTTTTCAAGTCTTATAATTATATACAGTTTTTCTATAGAACCAGATGGTTGGTTTCCTTATGGAACCAACCACCAATGAGACAGCTCCACATGGGGCTGTCCCACATGAAAATGTGGGACAGCCCCATGTGGAGCTGTCTCATTGGTGGTTGGTTCCATAAGGAAACCAACCATCTGGTTCCTTAGCAAAATTGTAATTATATAAATGAATAAAGAAAAATGTACGGGATATATATAGTACGTGACATGTAATAGGCCAAAATGTGAACACGGGTGATACACGAGATGCACAATTTTAAGGTCATTTATTAGTAAAGAGTCGGTGCGATGCACGGGGTGCACAATTTTCTAGTATTTGTAATACAAATACATACCGTATGCACGTGACAGAAGCACTAAATGAGTTATTTCCACAGAGCTTGCCCGTTAAGTAGCTCCTGAACACGGGTGCACAATTTGTAGTACGTACTATAAAATCAGAACAAATTTCTATACAATTAGATAATAAACAAAGCTTTTTTTATTTTAGTAAAGATTTAACGTACTTTTTTTTACTTATCGGATATTATGGGATTTTTTTGTTAAACCGATTTTATGGAATATAATACAAATACAATTAGAGGATTGAACAAAATCAGAACAGATTTATATACAAATAGATAATAAGCAGGAATTAGATAAGGAAAAGAAAAAATTAGATAATGAATTTTGAATCTACCTTTTTTTTAGTATAGATAAACTTTACGTACAAATTTTGACTTCAAAGATTTTATGAGATTTGTTTTAACAAAATCAAAGACGAACACTGAAGACTGATTCTATTAACATTTACACTGTGTATTTAATGTTTTCTTTTTTGGCAAAATATTCCTTTTAAGTGTGATATATAAATATTAAAAATACTTAAAATATTTTATAACATCTATAAAAGCATCTAAAATATTCTATAATATTCACAAATAATATTTGAAACTACCTAAATTTTTCTAAACTACCCGTAAGGAAAATATGTATAAAAATTCTTCATTTAACCTCCATATATGTGTTTGTAGTATTTTTGGGCATGTGGTAACCGAGTTACCCGACTCGGGTCGTTCTCAAAGGAAGGCTCTTCGGAGCTTCGTTCACTACCTAGTCGTCAAAATCACACAACCGAAAAGGTCCTAAACATTCTACTCGCAATTTGAGAGTTTGAATTTAAGCTAGATTAAACTACGAAATGAGAGCAATTGAAAGCAATTAACTAAGCACGCAAGAAGATAAGAGAAATCATGGGGGGAAGAGAGATTTTGGTTTGCCGGAGTCTCTATGCTCAAACACACGCAAATAACCGAACATTGCCATGCTAGCTAAAACCCTAGGAAGCTAAACCAAACTCTAGCACAAGACGAGCAAGCATTCAACTCCTAAGCACACTTAGTCAAGCATTCTCGATCTAAAGATTCAATCTTTTCCTCCAATCAACACAAGCACAATATCAATCTTCACAAAAAGCAAACAAAGATATACGAAGTAATGGGGCTTAAGACTAAATACCCACTCTTACACGCACTTGGGAAGAGAAACGAAGTCAAAAGCTCGAAACTTTACTCGAAACAACGTCGCCGGAAATTCGTCGGAAAACATGATCCATAAAGCTCCAAACTAAAGTAAAAAAGAAAAAAGAAAGTAGAGAGGATTTTCCCAACTTAAAAGTTGGGAAATGAGGGTTGTTTCAAAAATACAAAGCATAATGTCTTTATATAGCTACACCACAAACACACACTAAAACACACACATTTAACAATTTAGCACTCGCTAGGTAGAGAACTAGTTCGCTAGGCGAATTGGTCTTGTGGTCTTGTGCACACTCGCTAGGCGGCGAACGCGTTCGCTAGGCGAACTGGTCTTGTGATCTTGTGCACACTCGCTAGGCGGCGAACACGTTCGCTAGGCGAACTGGTCTTGTGGGTCTTGTGCACACTCGCTATGCGGCGAGCACGTTCGCTACGCGAACTAGACTTTCGGATCTCTTACACGATAATGGCTCGGGGACTCTCGGAATGGTTCATGCTCTCGGAACTTGGCTCGATTCTTCTCACTCATCTTCCAAAATGGACCTAAAAATTGCACCAAAGACACGAGAAAGTATGCCAAATTACAAACACCAAAGAGAAAAAGGGAAACACACGGAATCAACTAAAATGGACCGGTTAGACAAGAAAACCAACCTAAAACCGACTCAACTACACACATAAAACACATAAAAAGAAGCACAAAAACACAATAAACAACTCCCCCACACTTAATTCTTTGCTTGTCCTCAAGCAAACAAAATAACAAGTAGTTCGGAAGGAGAGATCGAACGGTCCAAAATTAGCAAACATGCATCATGTAGCTCTCATTGTCATCCGGTTATTCACAAAAGTCAATTCAAACTCGAGGGCACGGTTCCCACATATGAACTCAACGAAATAAAAACAAGCCCCAACTCACTCAATCATGATTCACCTAAGTCACACTTTCTTTTTACAATGTTAACGTGCAAAAACTAAAAAAAACGATCAACTCAAGATATATGAAGCGATAGAACAAGACCGTAAGCCAACCCCCGATTTTCTTCTCATTTTTATATTTTTTTTTATATATATTCTTTTTTTTTCCGTGAGAACTTTTTTCCAAACGAGGTTTCCACGATGTAGCTTATCTAGGTGTGGCCTTGAGGGGTTTCCTCGAGTTTCCTAGACCGGTTTCCCGGGCTCATTACTCCAATCCACGAGGTGGTTCGGAATAAGAGGAGCCTAATCAGTACTTCCTCGCGAACTCACTTTTTATTCCTTTTTTTTTTAAGGGGGTGGTACACAAAGATACATCACGAATACAATCATAAACGTCACAAATTAATCACAGCATATCAAAGTGTGTAGCATAACACGTTGTACACAACAATCGAGAATAAGGTAAGCATGATCAAGTTCATCAATCAAGAACGAACGAAGGACAAGAAAATTCCGTGAATCCACATGCGAGTTCCAATGCCAACAAGTAATCATCTCATTTTATAAAAACCGTCAAAATCATTGAGCACATAAAGCATGAGAGTTAATAATGAAAATGAACGACAATCCAATCTAGCCACTTAATCATCTCGCACTATTGGACTCACATCAAGTCTTATATGGGGAAATTGACACAAACATAAGAAAAACAAACAAAACAAACAAAACCGGTCCAAGATACTAAAAACAAAAAGATAAACACCTAATACAACCTAATCACCACTTAAGCATGCATAATCACGAAAAAACTCTCCCCCACACTTCAAACAAAGCAATGTCCTCATCGCTTAACCAACAAAGTATAAGGAAGGAAAACAAGATCATATAAGCTCATGCGGTGAATACCATAAAACACATGAAACGAAAGAGAAGCAAATAAACACATAAGCACATAGACACATAGAAAAGAGAACAAAGAGAAAGAGAAAATAAAGAAAAAGAAAAAGCGTACTCAACCCGGTGATAAATCACCGTGTGTTTGTCGGTGCGTCCGATAGAGAAAAAGAGCCGGAGTCGTCGCCCCGAGAGTCCACAAGCTTGTTCAACTTTGTCATCCCAAGAAACTCCACGATTGCCCATAGCCAACTTGAAAAGGGCCCCTAGAATTTCTTCAATTGATGTCCGACTCGAACAACGGGTGCCTTATCACCATCGAGAATGATTTTTTTTCTTTGCCTTCGGCCTTGCTTACTGGAACCTTTAGTTTGGGAGCCGTTTATGCACATCACGAATATAATGCCCGAAAATCCACAACAATCCGAGTCACAACAAATTTCACGTCCAAACACCAATCAACCAACCAAACCAACCGCTCAAACAACTCAAATCAATCGAACAACAATTCAATGCATAAACCAATTAAACCTTCAACACAAATTGCCCAACTCCAAATCAACTCCACAAATTTCAATTAACACAACAATCCCCAATTCCAAATCAACTCCAATCGAAACGAACAAGTCGGGATTTAGCCATTCTACCTTAGAATCGTGGGAAGCAATAAGAGGCTCGGTCACCAGAATAATGAGAAGCCGAGGAGTGGTCCGAACTCGGAAATGGTGGCTGGGAGCGAAGAGCGTTGGAGTGAGAGCGCTATAGGTGACGACTCACCACTGTAGCTCGAGCTCGCCGGAGTTCGGGGCTGCCGGGTTTGGAGGTCAAGCTCTCGGTTCCCGACGGAGAGAGGTCGCTTGTGCCGGAAAACGCTGGTTGCCGCTGGTAGCAAGGGGGTCGCTGGGCAGAGCTCGAGTTGCAGAGGGTCGCTGGAGGAGGAGTTGGAAGCAGCGTCGCGAGAGCAAGTGGCCGGAGAAAGGTCGCTGGTGAGGGTTGCAGAGCGTAGGATGTCGCGGCTCGTTTCGCAGCTCAGTTTAGCTCGTCGGGTTATTCCGCGTCGGACAGGGGTCGCGA
>CACSLK010024540.1:10461029-10478260 GCA_902706635.1 Striga hermonthica | reverse complement strand
ATTTTACGTCTTGAGCTCGACGTTCCCAACGTAAATCAACCGGGATCCAAGAAAAAGTGTCGATCATGCCACGCCTTTGTATTTTCCAAGAGTAGACGATCCGGTAGCACGAAACAAAGGCGGGCAAGGTAAGCACTCGTGGCCGCGTTCTTGTGAAACCGAGCACGGATTTCGACAACCAACAAGAGGAGAGATAGATCTTTACGCATCACGGCCCCATACTCGACCTCCGAAAATATAAAAATATCCGTGGAGCACGTCGAATCAATCCCGGGCATCGTTTGCACTATCTCGAACGTGTACTCATCAAGCTCAAGCATCGGGAGCACAAGCGTAGGCACACTAAACTCCTCCAAATGGTCACGATCCTCAATAATACGAAACGACGCCCCAAAGGACATGGGCACCACCTTATCCCCAGCATCCCAAGGCATCTCATCCACACACGGCACATCCGGCTCAACAACATCATCTAAATGCTCGAATTCCTCCTTACTACCATCATCCTCCTCCTCGTTATCATCATCAATACCTTCATTACCCCTCGGCTCACTCAAATCCTCAATTGAATTATCTCCCAATCCATCCTCAATATTAAACTTCCGAAACCATACTCTCCTCCTCAAAAATCGAATCAAAACCCGAAACACCATCAACGAAAGAAAATTTTGACGTACCTAGTGTAGAATCCAAGTCCACGTCATCACAAGGAGGAAGTTCTTCGACAATAAGCTCATTGGTGTCCTCACTCGTATCTAGAGGTTGAGTCCCATCGTACACGGGAGTGAGGCCCTTCTCTTTCAAGGAAGCAAAACGATCCACCATAACCCGAAATTCGCTCTCTAATCGAGTGCTTTCTCGAATAAGCTTCGCCGATAGAGTAGAATATCTACCAAGCGGAATAGAAGATGAATCCAAGTCGAGAAAAGACACCACGGTGGAGTTGAACTTCTCAAGTGTAGCACGGAGAATGAATGGAATCGGGATGCACCTCCAACTATTAAACTCCTCGATGATCGACGCGAGGCTCGCGAGTGCGTCTTGAGTTCTTGCCAAAACTTCTTGGTGACGATCGATCGGCCCAACCTCGGAATGAAATGAAGCTCCAAGACTAGATGAACGAGGTTGGCCAACCGATGGGTGCTCAAATACCGGAGAGGGAGAAGTGAAGGACTCGACTTCTTCTTTTTCGGATAGGGAGGCTAATGAAGCACGAAGGGATTGAGTGTCCTCCTCCAACTTTGCCACGATCTTTTCTAATTCAGTTGGAGGGGCCCGAGTTGGCTTGGTTGGAGGCATAACATCATAAGAACCGGGAGGTGGAAGATAGTAGAGAGGCGTCTCGTCATAAACCGGATAGTGATCATAATAATCACATTGGGGTGTGGAATAAGGGTGGCTCGGGCCAAATGAGTTCATTTCCCCTTGAGAATTGTCGGGGTATCCACGAAATGAGCTCCCAGCATAATAGTGAGAATAAGGATCCATCCGGGCTCCTCAAGCGTAATACCTCGCACAAGAACAAGAAAAACAACCCAAGGCACACGAGGCAAGAGAGAGAATAGCAAAAATCGAAACTAAAAACACATAATATTTACACGGACACGAAAGGCACAACAAGAGAAATCGAAAAACAAGGCAATAATCAAAAGAAACACGCAAAAACAAACGAAATCCACAAAAAACAAGAGAAACACGGAAACAAACGACAACTAGATAGCAAACTTGGCGTCCTACTCGGCTTCCCCGGCAACGGCGCCATTTTGTTTGTAGTATTTTTGGGCATGTGGTAACCGAGTTACCCGACTCGGGTCGTTCTCAAAGGAAGGCTCTTCGGAGCTTCGTTCACTACCTAGTCGTCAAAATCACACAGCCGAAAAGGTCCTAAACATTCTACTCGCAATTTGAGAGTTTGAATTTAAGCTAGATTAAACTACGAAATGAGAGCAATTGAAAGCAATTAACTAAGCACGCAAGAAGATAAGAGAAATCAAGGGGAAAGAGAGATTTTGGTTTGCCGGAGTCTCTATGCTCAAACACACGCAAATAACCGAACATTGTCATGCTAGCTAAAACCCTAGGAAGCTAAACCAAACTCTAGCACAAGACGAGCAAGCATTCAACTCCTAAGCACACTTAGTCAAGCATTCTCGATCTAAAGATTCAATCTTTTCCTCCAATCAACACAAGCACAATATCAATCTTCACAAAAAGAAAACAAAGATATACGAAGTAATGGGGCTTAAGACTAAATACCCACTCTTACACGCACTTGGGAAGAGAAACGAAGTCAAAAGCTCGAAACTTTACTCGAAACAACGTCGTCGGAAATTCGCCGGAAAACATGATCCATAAAGCTCCAAACCAAAGTAAAAAGGAAAAAAAGAAAGTAGAGAGGATTTTCCCAACTTAAAAGTTGGGAAATGAGGGTTGTTTCAAAAATACAAAGCATAATGTCTTTATATAGCTACACCACAAACACACACTAAAACACACACATTTAACAATTTAGCACTCGCTAGGTAGCGAACGCGTTCGCTAGGCGAACTGGTCTTGTGATCTTGTGCACACTCGCTAGGCGGCGAACACGTTCGCTAGGCGAACTGGTCTTGTGGGTCTTGTGCACACTCGCTATGCGGCGAACACGTTCGCTACGCGAACTAGACTTTCGGATCTCTTACACGATAATGGCTCGGGGACTCTCGGAATGGTTCATGCTCTCGGAACTTGACTCGATTCTTCTCACTCATCTTCCAAAATGGACCTAAAAATTGCACCAAAGACACGAGAAAGTATGCCAAAATACAAACACCAAAGAGAAAAAGGGAAACACACGGAATCAACTAAAATGGACCGGTTAGACAAGAAAACCAACCTAAAACCGACTCAACTACACACATAAAACACATAAAAAGAAGCACAAAAACACAATAAACAATATGTATATGTATAGAGCGAGCAAATGTGTAAAAAAAATTTATTCAAATAATATTTAAGAGTATCTAAAATATTAGTAATTAGACAGGTGAAATTTAGATTTTTAAGAAATCTATATAGATAATGGATTTATAGTAGTAATTAGACTTTTATTTATTACTTTTAAAGTTGTTACGATAGAGGGATGTGATTTTTTTGACTCGTGGAGATTGAATTTTATAAGCTGGATTATGAAATTTTTCTTAAACTCATCCATATCTATGCGATGAGTTTTTTAAGCTGGGTATATAGATTTAAAATTGTAAAAAAAAAAACAAAGAAAAACTTTCATAAATCATTTGATTTGGTATTTTTGGAGAGCTTCATTAATTTAAAAGTGTAAAATAAATAAATAAAAAAATTACAACTGAAAAAGTTATAACCAATTGTATGGAGAATTAAACTAAATCAATTTTGTAGGATGCATTAAATATTGATTAGATTTTATATGTAAAATGAAATAAAAAATAACTGGAATAGTTTTACGTGTTGCAATATTTTACATTTAAAAAAAATTAAAAACTCTTATTTTACGTATTGCATACCAACATTTTAGGAAATACATGGATATTCCTAAATTAATATTGCATACCCAATATTTTAAGAACTAATTAAATGTTAATTTGATTTGCATACCAAAAATATTAGATGCATTAATTAAATGTTTGATAAAAATAGCAAATCATTAATTAGAGTTGACTATTCTACATACTACATTTAGTAAATAGTATAGCTTTTAATATAAGTATAGATTTGCTCTAGGCCAAGGGATGAAATTGAATGCCATGCGCATAGTACTTTCTATGAAAATGTCTAAAATGTCTCTAAAAGTAATTTTTCTTGATGCAATTACCCACAATCAACGTCGAATTTATATATGTACCACCTACCACAACACCACAAAATATACTTGGCGAAAATAATAAAGCTCATAGTGTCAGAACTTCGATCGAGGTTTTCCTCCCATTCTCCGCCTGTAACAAAAAAGGTGGGGCGAGACGCGGATGAGGTGAACTTATTTGTTTGCTCATTTTATTTTCTTCTCGTCTGTGCCCATATTCTCAATTTTGATCCCTGC
The DNA here is from genome assembly GCA_902706635.1 of Striga hermonthica. Taxonomy (NCBI): domain Eukaryota; kingdom Viridiplantae; phylum Streptophyta; class Magnoliopsida; order Lamiales; family Orobanchaceae; genus Striga; species Striga hermonthica. The sequence continues at coordinate 10,474,206 of CACSLK010024540.1, read as the reverse complement.
ACTGGTTTTTTTACTATTTTTTTTTTTTTTTTTTAACTTTTTAACTTGTATATCTCTGGTAAGAGTTGCATCTGTGAACCTTACTGATTGCTTATTTTTTAAGTTTCAGTGTCATAAAGGCTAGGTAAATTTCATATAAGACCTCTAGTACCACGGTAATGGATTTGATTTTGTGCTTCATTGGAAGAAAATGTGTATTACTGTGTTGAATTTGTTATTTGAAGGGTACAGTATAAAAGAGTGAAACATGGGTCACATATTTTGTTGTTGTTTTGCAGATCTACGTCTTACATGTTCAATGTTTTGATTTTTTTCGTTTATGTTTTTTGTTGACCAAAGTTGACCATATGTTGCTATTTTGTTGACCATATATACATCTACCCATCATGTGTTAATTCTTTTGGATCATATTGCCTTGACTGTAAAGATATGCATCTATGGTTTTCAAAATCGAACTTTAGAAATCTACAAGCAAGGAGACACAGATCGGGTTTTTCTCACAACCTCGGCCGCTCCTCTGTTATCATTCTCGGAAAAGGGGTCGGTGTGCGGCTACTCATCGTCTTCCTTGACAAAGACTCGCACCCATTTTTACACGTGTGGTTATTCATCTCGGTGGTAGCTCGTTGCTTCTCGGATGCAGGTGAGGGGCTGCAGCAGTAGTCGTGAACGGAAGCTTGCTAGTAATGAGCTAAGGCTCGGCGCGATGGTTGCCACTCGTGGCTGGCAGTCAGGGTGCGACTATTAGCTTCACGTCGAGTTGCTACGTGGTCAGGGCAGCAATGACTGGGGGTGATCGGCCACCGATGATAGTGGCTGCAGCCGATCGTGGCTTTCCTCGACAGGGTACGACTGAGACTTGTGGTGGCTTCGGCAATGTGATACTCTTCGGTGGCTGATTGCTCGCATCCGGCGGACAGGACTCGGTTGCTGCTCCTTGGTGAGGCGTGCACGGCTGCTGCGATTGGGTTCTGTGCGTTGTTATCTGCGGTGGCTTGTGCGTGATTCGACACTGTGCTCGAAAAATCTCTGGAAAAAAATATAGCTTGCTACTCGATCCCATCTTCCTTTCGTTGTGGTGTGGTCGCTCGCGGTGTGGCGGTGCGAGCTCTTGTCGGTGCAGCTTCCCCGTACATGGCGGATCTCGGCCACTTGCGCACGGCTGGGATGAAGGCCGAGGAGGAGAAAGGTGTTTGGGAAGATTTTTTTAGGAAAAGCAAGGTTCTGAAAATTGGACTAGCCGGCCTGTTCGACCTGTTGAACCAGGAACCGGCCAGTACATCGGTCCATTTTGATGGGGAATTAGGCCGGTGATATGAGGGAATAAGGGGATGAAAATCCTTTCCAAAAATTTTTCCCAAGTGTTTGAATTTCGTAAGAACAAAAATGGAGCAAAAAATTCAAGTAAAAGTGACACTTGCCTAAGCGTAAAGGGCCAAATTATTAAGCTTGTTGGGCAGAAAAAAAAGGCTTCTCTTTCTTAGACTAGGCTTTGTCAATTGGGCTAAGTAAAGTTCCCGAAGATGTTTGCACTCAGCTTTGGAAATTCGAACGTAAATAATAAAGTTTGGAATATTTTGAGTAGACAAGGACATCTGCAAAAATTATTTAACTCCTAAGATTAAATAGACGAGAACATCTAAATAATCTTAGTAATCAAGAAAGGATTCAATCGAGCTCACAAGGCAACCAATAATATACAATAACAAAAGCCACACGAGCATACAATAAATAAATCGTCCTAATAATCGAACGGGCCACTACACTTCTCTTTCAAGAATGTCTCATATAAGGTAGTACTTGTGCTCAATGTATTTACTCGCCTTATAGGATCGTGGTTCCTTTGAGTTTTCTACTGCTCTACTATTAGCAAAATAGATTTTGATCCTCGTCGGCAAAACTCGGTACCACATCCAAGCCCAAAAGAAGTTTCTAAGCCAAACAGGCTATTTCGCTACCTTAGAAGCTACAGTATACTCGGCTCTATGGTGGAGTCTATTATGCCTTTCTACTTGACACTGTGCATTTTATACATTTAATAGTATATTTTGATATGCTTAATTTATTCGCACGTCTATATTTTTTGACATATTCATTATATGATTGTATCTCTCTGCTTTGATTATTTATTTTTATTTTATTGGAGTATTTTTGTGGATCCAAATCATTAGACGAGAGTTCTCCTAAGCCATTATCGAGCATTCTGTTGTAAATATTTTTACCAGAGTAGAATCAAAAGATTCGTTTCCTGGGTCGATCTCACGAGGAAGGTTATTCGGGTTACTTTGCACGTTTATTCAACCACAAAAAGAAAAATAAAATTCCTAGACATTCTAATTAGATATTGGTTTTGATTACTAGCTACGGAAATTCAAATAACACAAATACAATTATCAAAGCAAGGCGATGAACAAGCAAGATTAATAAAGCTAGGGGGTCGGGGATATCCTTTTTGGTTCGAATTGCAATATCGGGCAAGTGGTCGTTCGGCTAAATGATTCGACTAACCTACTACTCAGAGATACGTCATTAATAACTCTTCGTAACAAGAGGACAGACGTGAATGCCAAATTAATGATTCATTTAACACCTAGGCAATACAGTTACGAACAAACCTAGTTTATACGAGCCTATTTCGACCGACTTTTCCCGTTTCAGTTCTAACAGTCGATTACGATAGACCAGAGGGTGGTTAACCAACTAATCAATTAGATCACCAGCATCATGCACGAATGAATCAAATTCGATTGGAAACATATGGAAGTTGAAGTGTCACCCTTCAACAATTCTCAAAGTTCAAGCTTAACAGTTGAAAAACCCTTTTAAAAGATCAACTCGCATAAAAAAACGATCAACAAGCACCACAATCACAAATGAATCCAAAACATTAATCCCCTATTCCCTAGCAATAAGATTTAGCCACTCATAATCAATTCAACATCAACAATCATCTCAACAAAAGATTTCATATTCATCAATTAAATGGAAAGAAAATCTTATGATTGATAAAATCCCAAAGTTGAATCTGATAAACAAGCTTGAATAAGAAATCTAAGTTCAAATCCGTGTTCTACGTTGAAAACGATGAAGGCAATATGAAAAACGAGTAAAGAAAAGATGGGTAGGGAGAACGTGAGTAGCTATGGCATGGCGTGGAGGTCTCAAGTAGTGCGGGTGGAGGGGCTACCACGGCATGGAGAGAGCAGGTGCCGCGGCGCGAAGGAATTCCACGGCATGGAGATCTGTCCTGGGCGCAGGTGTCGCAGCGTGGAAAGTGGCACGGGCGCGGGGCTCTGGTACTGCCACAGCGCTGGGAAATCTGGAGTCTCTGTCGGTGTCGTGGTGCGTGACGCGGCGCGGCGCGGCGGGTGCGCGAGGCCTGTGCAAGCTAGTTGGTAGCTCACACTACTTCGTGTCTCGGGCTCGTTCAGGTTCGTCTGGACTACGAATCTGATTCCGCTTTTTTCTGTATGTCGCCAATGAAATGTTCTATTTAATTATGTTAACCCAGGCCATTTATCGTGGAAAATAAGTCCTCTCATAACTTCCAACCTACACACCAAAGACGAAGAAAAACCTGAAAACGACCGTAAGACACAAGGAAGACCAAAATAGAGCAAACCATGAAATAAAGTACAAAACGAACTAAAAGACCTAATATGGGAGAAAAAGAAAGGCAAAATGATAACGAAAAACGCAACAAAAATGGGACAAACAACTCCCCCACCCTTAAACCTTTGTTCGTCTCGAACAAAAAGAAAAGAAAAGAAAACAAGCAAACGAGCATGACAATAGTTGCAAATAAGAATAATCTCAAATTAATCAACTTAGTCAAGAAGACTTCCAATGACCAATCACGCATACCTCAATTACAACTCGAATGCTACATTTTGAGAGCACAAACTCTCAAGTATTGAAGTATAGTATATATATGCCTCACTCTTTTCTTTCATGAATATGAAACGGGTATGCTCAAATTGGTCGGTGATCATGCTTCAACAGAAGTTGCCTATTGTCTATTCATACTCCATTTCAATCAAAGTTCATGAATTTTGTAAAACAACAGGACTTTTGGGGTTGCAGTGTAAGCATTAAGGGAAGGACAAATATAAAGATAAAGTGGCTCAAATAAACAATCATATTCTCGAGCATATATATTACTCCAGTATCTCACCACCTATTCGTAATCAGCATGAAACCAATCATTCCCATCCAAACTCCATATAACACTCACATATGCTCAAGGTGAATCGCAATTTAAGTATTCGACTTTTTTATTATTATTTGTTTATTAGGGAGTTTGTTTTTTCCTAAAAGACTGAAACGTAAGGACGATATTCTCTAGGTTTAAACAATGGAGGTCATCCAAGTGTCCTCGAGTGGTTTCCCAATACTCATTACTCGTGAAAGAAATTCAACAGGTAAATGGAGTAGAATCATTCTCGTCCGTCTTGCGAGTTCCCATTTTTTTTAAGTCAAACACTAAAAATGCAACTCAATCAAGTTTCAAACCTCATCCAAACACATAATAGAAAGCTCCGTCATAACAAGTACACTGTCAATCTCAAATAATTCAATCGAATCGGTTGACAAGAAGTACGATTCAAGGCTCAACGAGCTATTAATGAAAATATAACTTCAATGGCTAATGAAAAAGGCTAAAACGAGCAGTGTCAATGAAATGTCTCAATAATTTTCACAAATCACTACTTCAATCAATTCATTTCAAAACAGACTCAAAGCAAGTTCTGATCACCAAAGAATCCGACCAATATCTCTCAAGAAACAACATAAGCCTCAAACATCACATAAGGTAAATAAATGTCCAACAAAACGACAAATCAAGTTCATAAAGATATACAAGTTATGATCATCATCACATCTCCTCAACATCATCAACAATCATCAACCAATCTTAAAATTCACCATAATCTATACTCGCAAAACTCACAAACTGACTCAAGACTGGACACTCAACGAAAACAGATAAAAACAACCTAAAAGAACTAGACCTGGTCAACCTTGAAGACACCTAATCATGCAAAAATTCCCCCACACATAAAACCAAACAATGTCCCCATTGTCGATCATCAGTTCAAGGAAAGTTTACCCACATAATCAACCAACACAAAAGCAAAGACACTAAACCAGACACGAAAAAAAAAAAAAAGAGAAAGAAAGAATACAGACATACAGGGCACAATGACTAGACGAGTCACTGTGAATATGGTGGTGCGGCTGGAGGGTCGAGGTAGTCAGGCCCCAAACAGCGGCGGGCATCTACCAAATCAAATCTCTCGCTCTATTGGGACCGGGGCAGCTCCTTCGAAATCGGCTGGGGAGGGGCAGTGTGGCGGTCGGTATGGCATCCTTTCTCAACACAAGCACGGACCTGAAATGACCTCTTAGCGTGCTCTCGCATTCACGCTTCCTCAATAAGCTGCTCAATCGCCCTAAGGTACGCACACTCTTCCACAAACTTCACCTTTGGCTCGGGTCGAGTCTCTCGAACGAAAATGAATGTAGATTCCCCCAACACGGTCATGCTCGCAGTCCCCTTCTTCACATTAATAACCGTGCTGGTGGTCGCCATAAAGGGTCGTCCGAGGAGGATGGCGTGCTCCTTACTTTTTTCTTGTACGTTCCCCACGTCAAGCACAACAAAGTCCACGGGGACTATCAGCTTCGCCATTCGGACGAGCACATCCTACACAATCCCTTCTGGGTGACGGAATGAACGATCTGCAAGCTGTAAGAACATCTTGGTGGGCTTCAAAATTCCAAGCTCGAGTCGGTGATGAACTGCGAGTAGGGGTGAGCAAAACCGAGCCGAAACCGAAAAACCGAACCGAACCGATGTATTCGGTGTTGTTCGGTTCGGTTTTTTAAGGTTCGGTTTTCGGTGCGGTTAAACTTTTGGAAAACCACACAACTTTCGGTGCGGTTCGGTTTTTTGTCCGAATGATGCGGTTTTAACCGAACCGCACCGAAAAAGTTTTTTTTTTTTACAAATATGAAATATGTTGACATGTTTGTATTGTAAATATACATGCTCATTTTAGGTCTTCGGTTTAGGACGACTAACATTAACAATAAAGAAGTAAAGTAATAAATAATAACAATATCAATTAAAAATTAATAACATTACATTAAATCTAATTTCTTGCCTTAGTTTTTTTTTTTCTTTCAAATTTTGGGCTTTTGGTTTGGTAATGTTGCATATTAAATGATGATGATGTAGCTTCATTTTATTTTGGGTTTTTTTTGTTTTTTTTTTTTTAAATTTGCGGTTAACCGAAACCGAACCGCACCGAACCGAAAATTTCGGTGCGGTTTCGGTTCGGTTTTTCTACATGTTTCGGTGCGGTTCGGTTTGGGTAAATGAAAAAAATCGGTTTTCGATTTTTTGCGGTTCGGTGCGGTTTTGCACCGAACCGCACCATGCTCACCCCTAACTGCGAGTGGCATAAGGTTAATGTCTGCTCCTAAATCAAGCATCCACGAGGTCTCTTCCACATTCCCGAAGGCCATAGTGATCACAAAGCCTCCGGGGTCTTTTTCTTCTTCGGAAAGTTATGCTGGAAAACACTTGTTTCTTCACATACGATCACCTCATCACTACTCTCGAGCCTCTGTTTATTCGCTGCTAACTCCTTGAAAAATCTCTCATATGCTGGTATCTTCTTCATCACGTCGCGAGGAGACAGGTCGACGTTTGCCTTAGACAACATCGCGTGTATGTCTCGAATCATCATGCGGTCCTTCTCTTCTAATAGTCGGCTTGGAAAAGGGATCCTCGGCCTGTATGGGTTTGGGGCCTTGTGTAAGGATGGCTCAGTAAGCGGTATCACCAGAACCTCTTTTGTTCGCTCTTTCCCTCTCTGGCCCTCATTCTCTTCTTTCTCCTCTTTGGCAATTGTCTTCTCTTCTAGCTCGGGTATAACCATTGTAATCGCACGCATGCTCCGGCTGACCCGAAAACTTCTTTTTGTTCAACTCAGCCTCGATGCTTCTAACCCGTGTGGCCAACTGTCCAACTTGCATCTCGAGACGCTTAATGAACGCTACCTGGTTAGTGATAAATTTGAGAATTTTGTCTAGTTTGTCGTCCATGCCTGGTGGGCTCGGTCCAACTGTTGGCATTGGCATCCTTATCATTTGTCCCCTTGGTTGCTGTTGCTGGGGGACAGAGTTGGTTTGAGGCGGCTGCTGATAGTTGTTATTGGCCAATGAGAAGTTAGGGTGGTTTCGCCACCCCGGGTTATACGTGTTTGAGTAGGGGTCGTTTTTCAGGCCGGTTCTGATACTCTTGCAGTGCATTCACTTCGACTTTCTATCCTCCATAGTTCGGCTCTATAGCCGATGGGCACACCTCAGAATTGTGTCCTTGAACTCCACATGCACCGCAAACATTCACTGCCATCGTCTGAACTGGTGAAGCTCCTCTTGCATTTAATAGCCGCATCTGCTCCGTGAGCTCGGCTAACTGCTGGGCCATAATATTGTTGCCCGGTCTCACCTCGTTCACCGTGGTCTTTTTCCCTCTAATGCTCTTCTGAGATGAATTTGCGCTCATCGTCTTGAATATGTCCATCATCTCTTCAGCTGTCTTCGCCCTGATGTCTCCTCCAACTGCATTGTCCACCATGTACTGCAAGTTTTGGTGGAGAGAGTCGTAGAAGCAATTTGTCAAAAGCCCTGGAGAGAGATTATGGTGTGGGAACTGCCTCTGGAGGTCTTTAAACCGCTCTCAAGCCTCATGAAGAGGCTCATTAGGTAACTGAGTAAAAGAGACGATTTGAGACCAGATTTTTTGGGTCTTCTGGTTGGAATAGTACTTCCCCACAAACTATAAATACACCTTGGCCCACGTGGTGAGAGAATCCGGTGCAAGAGTCATGAACCACGCCTTAGCTCGGTCCTTCAGAGTCTCAGGGAAGCACCGCATTTTTAATTGGTACTCGATCAGCCCGTGCAGAGGGAACGTCTGTAGGACATTGTAAAACTCCCGGACGAAGTGGAGTGGATCCTCATTCGGAAGTCCATGGGATGATGGTAGTTGTTTGTAATGGACCATTTTCAATTCATAGTTTCAGACGGCTTGCCCAACTGAATACAAGAAGTTATTGGCCCGATCATCGGTTGGGCTAAGTCTCGGAAGAGGTCACGAGAAGGTTGTTGATCAACCATGTTCGGTTTGCTTTCTTCTCGTGATTCGGGAGTGAGCTCGTCCAAAAGCTCTTTCAAGCTCTCGTTAAACCATTTGTTGATCAAGGATAGTATACATCCACTCCTGGTACGCATACACTCAAACAACAAATAGGTTACGAGCATTAATGGTAAATAAGAGAAAATAAAATAAAGAGAACACAGAAATCAAGAAAAACACAAAATCAAGAAAAACATGAAAAACAAAGTGAATAAGCGCACAAGGTAAGTCATAAACCTTCCCCGACAACAGCGCCAATTTGTTGTGAATATTTTTACCGTGGTAGAATCATAAAGATTCATTTCCCGGGTCGATCACACAAGGAAGGTTAGCCAGATTACTTTGCACGTTTATTCAACCACTAAAATAGAAATAAAATGCCTAGACATTCTAATTCAAATATTGGTTTTGTTCGTATTGCAATTATCGGGCAAGTGGTCGTTCGGCTAAATGATTCGACTAACCTACTACTCAGAGATACATCCTCAATAACTCTTCGTAACAAGAGGACATGCGTGAATGGCAAATTAATGATTCATTTAACACTTATGCAATACAGTTACGAAAAAGCCTAACTTATACGAGCTTATTTCGACCGACTCCTCCCCTTTTGGTTCTAAAAGTTGATTAAGATAGACTATAGGGTGGTTAACTGACTAATCAATTAGAATCACCAACATCATGCATGAATGAATCGAATTCAATTGAAACAATTGGAAGTTGAAGTGTCACCTTTCAACAATTATCAATATTCAAGCTTAATAGTTGAAAACCCCTTTTAAGAGATCAACTCGCATAAAAGAACGATCAACAAGCACCACAATCACAAACCAATTCAAAACATTAATCCCCTATTCCCTAGCAATAGGATTTAGCCACTCATAATCAATTCAACATCAACAATCATCTCAACTAAAGATTTTATATTCATCAATTAAATGGAAAGAAAATCTTACGATTAATAAGATCCCAAGTTGAATCTGATAAACAAGCTTGATTCCAAAATCAATGAAAAAATCCGAGTTCAAATCCGTGTTCTACATTAAAAACGATGAAGTAAATATGAAAAACGAGTAAAAGAAAGATGGGGTAGGGTTTTTTGTTTTGAAGGAGATCAGATGGATCCCTTCTTCAAAATCCTGATCGCGTATTTATAGAAGAACACGAGTCACGACGCAAAAGCTATGGCGCGGCGTGGAGGGGCTACCGTGGTGCAGAGAGAGCAGGCTCCACGGCGCGGAGATCTATCTGGGGCGCGGGTGTCACAGCGTGGGAAGTGGCGCGGGCGCAGGGCTATGGTACTGCCGCGCCGTGGAGGCTGGCACTGTGCGACACTAGGAAATCTGGAGTCTCTGTCGGTGTCGTGGTGCGTGGCGCGGCGCAGCGGGCGCGCGAGGCCTGGGAAAGCTAGTGGGCAGCTCACAATACTTCGTGTCTCGAGCTCGTTTGGGTTCGTTTGGACTCCGAATCTGATTCCGCCTTTTCTTGTATGTCGCGAAATGCTCTATTTAATTATGTTCACCCAGTCCATTTATCATGGAAAGTAAGTCTTCTCGAAACTTCCAACCTGCACACCAAAGTCGAAGAAAAAACCAAAAAACAACCGAAAAATACAAAGAAAACCAAAATAGAGCAAACCACGAAATAAACTACAAAATGAACTCAGAACCAACTGAATACCTAATATGGGAGAAAAAGGAAGGCAAAATAGTAACGAAAAACGCAACAAAAACGGGACAAACACATCCCAATACCCGGCTACCCAAAACCCAAATACATAAATAAATTGAACTAATGTGGGCCGCTAATGAAACTAAGGTCTGAGTTTTGAGGCTATCTAATTATCGTGTTGGAGTATACTGTTGAAGGTCGGTTTTGTAATGAGATGTGTGTCTTTGTAATGAGTATACTCCCAATTTCATTTTGAATGAGATGTGTATCTTTAGTCAATTTAATGTCATTTTTTTTATTTATTCGAACATTGTTTCTTTATTTTACATTGTAGGTAATGTGGTTCGATGTGTCGAATAGAAAGATCACATTATCGACGCCTTGTAAAATATAAATATTTGTTCACGACCTATACATAATTGAACTAACTGTCGTGAAAGACTGTAAGTGCGATTTTCGAGTTAGTTGATCTTTGACTAATGATTTGCATCGGTACATCGCGTATGTTTCGAACAGACCTACATGATGATAAGCTTATTTTGTACTAACCATGTTAATAATCAAGACCTCAGTAATTGTTGCGTTCTTTTAACCTGTAAGACAATAAACAAGCACATGTATTCACTACTTACCTGTTTGGTTAACAAAGGTTATACATAGTTTGTTACGTTGATATACTCGGTATTTTTGTAAGTGATGTTGATACGTGATGTGTCGTTAAAATTATTTGTGGTCACTATGTCTCGATATGCCAGGTTCATGACATCTCCGTAATGAGCTCAAGAAGGATTATTATGTTAAACCCGATCAGTGGGTTAATTTTCGACACAATAATAAAGAATTGAGTAGTATTATTTCTGGAATCAAGAAGTTAATTAATTGTATTATCAGTAACTAAATTAATCAATGAACATTACATCTTAAACATAGGAAGTTAAAATCGAGAAATTATTCGTGAAATGAATTAATTGTAATTCAGAGCTAATATGGAGTGCAATAATATTACTCTATTGGAATTCTTTATTATTTAATCAAATAAGGAATAAAAACATGATGTCTTCTAGAATGTTAACAGGTCTTCTAGAAGGTCAACAAGTTGAATGACTTAAGGACTTTCAGAATGTTAATAAGTTGGAAGACATAAAGTTTTCTATTCCTATTTAAAAAAGTCCATATTTAGCACCTCAATATGGTTCCCATTGTAACTTACAAATACACCAAGTTCCCTAGCCTCCAAGGTGATGATTCTACACATACAAACACTAATACACATGCCTAAATCAGATTCCCTATGTCCAAAATCGTGTAGAAGAGAGAGTTCTTCTCTTTGGAAAATTCGAATAAAATCGAGAGGTCATAAGAGAAAAAAGTTAAGAGGCTTTGAGAGTTTCGTTTAATCACTCCACTAAGATTAATCGGAGAAGGTGTAAAGGTCATACAATAGAAGATCCCAAGGTTATGTATTTGAATCCCAGAGAACATATGTATCATGCGAATATATGCAGCCCCGCAGCACCTCGGATGTAGAATCACCGGAGCAAGCCTGATCCACCGATTAGCCCAGGACCACCAGTCGCATCCGTACACACTAGTGTTAGAGCCCCACGCGCCGCCCAAGCACCACCAGCACACGATCGTGCGCGGCTCGCACTGTCAGACCCGTGTAGACCTAGGGCGACCCCTGTTTTTCATGCGACTCTTGGAGTTTCTCAGCACGACCAGCGTATTCCTGTCTACAACCCGAGCGTGACCTGCGACTTCTTCGTGCGACATGCGTGCACCCTAGCGACCCAATGCAACGCCTCATACGTTCTAGGAAACACGCAGTGGCCCACGTCTTCCCAGCGAGCAGCCCGCGTGCGGTCCGCGACTCTTTTGAAGCTCGCGCGCAACCCAGACACGTGAAACATCGGCCCAATGATGACCAGGCAGGCCAGACGCGACCAAGCCTGGCCATGACGGTCCAGCCCAGTCCAGTCTAGTCTAGCCCAGTCGAGATCCGGTCCAAACTTTTTCTAGCCGATTCAACAGCAGTTCGGGAGTCCTAGCGAGCCCACAGCGAGTCCTGAGCGGTCTGACTAACCCAAAGAAGGTCTGAGATGGTTCGACAGGCCCGATGAGCAACCGGAGATGTAATGGTGAGGCCAAGTCCGGCAACCCAACGGACTCTGAGCTTTAAACGATCTCCAACAGCAGAAATCAATAACGCCTGAGAGTTGGAAAAATTTTTTAAACTGTAAGTCCTAATCCTATCAATATATTTTGGTGCTTTAGGGTTTATTTTTAATATGTGAATATCGACGACGTTTCTCATATAACCGAACATAATAATTATGGGCTTAAAATAAATATTTGGGAGCATAACTATTTTTGTCAAAAAGAGACATTCATAAACATAAAAATTATGGGTTAAAAATTATGGGTTGAGGGGAATTAATTTCCAATGGAGGATTTCACGCCATAGAAAGACAGATATATCTACGCATGGACTAAGGGAGATCCACACCGCGGAGGGAAGCCGTACCCGTATATGAGGGAGATAATTTCTTTTTTCTACTATTTATTTTTATTACAATATTAGACTAATTATTTTATCTAGTTTGAACCCCAATTTCAATTTGTTTATGAAGGATTTTTATTTTTCGTTGTTTAATTAAAGCGTCGTATTTGTTTTGTTAATGAATTGATTCATGTTATCTATTTTTTATTGTCTATAAATTATGTGTGTTTGATTTAGTTCGATCGCCTACGCTAAATATTCATAGATTATGTGTTGAATACCAGAATTTAATCTGTAATTGTTATTGTTCTCGTTTCGTTAGTAGTAAACTAAGGTTCGTACATCTCTATGGTAGTCTAAATATAAGTTAAACGGTCTGAACGTGCGCGTCTATTGCTTAGATTAATCTATTTTCCTAGGAATTGATGTTGCGAATTTATTATATCTAGATACTTTATTCTAGGGTGTCATCTAGTTAAATTTAGTCGAAGAAAATTATTTCGATTAAATATTCAACAATGAAAAATTCGAATAACGGCGTTTGTTGTTAGCTACGGTTGATAGTCATTGGTGTTGGTGAAATGGATTTTATCCGGGCCCCTTCAACTATGACGGTCTCCATACCAGCAAGAACCCAACGCCGGGAGAGAGAGGGGGGTCCCGGCATCAGGCCTCCGATACCTAAGTCAATATCACTCCAAACTACAAATCTCAAAAGTATAATTCTAAATGTAGAGGGAATGAAGTTTTGAGATACCTTAGCTCCCTTTTATGGGGGCCTACCTTAGTGCCCAAGT
>CACSLK010024540.1:10365176-10410931 GCA_902706635.1 Striga hermonthica | reverse complement strand
TATAATAGGATTTTTCCATATGAAATTAAGTGTGAACAGAAGGGAACAAATTAAAGATGGGATAAGATTTTTTCTATATACCTTATCCCAATAAATCGGCCAATTTATTTCCCTATTCATAAAAGTCCAACAATATCTATTTTTTAGGAAAGAGAACGGATTGTTAAGAAATTGTTAAGAAATTGTAATTCATCAAAATTGATTTTTTAATAACGTATAAAAAACAGATGAATGGATTGTTAAGAAATTGTAATTCATCAAAATTGATTTTTTGATATGGTTTTTATTAAGAATTTCGATCTCCAAAATTGTTAAGAGGCAATATTATTTTACCTTGTTTAAATTAGATTTGATGAGTATTTTTTAGTTACGTGACTTAATTTGGATATGTATGGATTCTCTTTAAAAAATTCAAATTAAGTGGAATTGTTATAAATAAGTATGGACTATTGTATTTAAATAAAGAAAAAAAAAGTCGAAGTCTGATTTGTTTTAAATAAATGTTCGAATTAAAAATGTAAAAAATGTCTTAATATTCTATAAATGAATATAATTTATACGTGCGTTAATTGCAGATCACGGGTTTGATATTGAGATAAATAAATCCCAAACAAATCCCATCCAATAATTAAGGAAATGATATCTATCTATAATCTATCTATAAAGAAAAACTGTCCAATAAATCAACTATTTCAAAACTGCCGTTCATTCTTATAATAAATCAACTATTTTGGGGCAATTTTGATTAGCAAAAAATAAGGAAATAAAAAACAGATTTTGGAGAGGTTTAATGAACGTATATAAAACAGATTTTTGAAAAATAATAAAACAACACGCATTTATTGTTTTGGCGTCAGTTTTTTGGCGGCAACTTAAAAAAGGTTATTCTTTTAATATAATTATAGATAGATTTATGAGTCCTATTTTCTTGGAAACAAAGCGTGTCAAACTGCTCAGCTCTTTTTTTATAACCAAAATAGGATCCGTAGTTCTAGCTTTTTTTTCTCCTTCGATAGAGATGGAGAGAGAAGCGGCCAAGATTACTAAACTCAAGAGCCCTGTATTTAGCCTCTGCACTCGAGCGGGAGACAGTAGGCTGCTTCTTGTCAGATCAGGATACCGACATGATAGCATGAACTCTTCCCCAATGTAAACATTTATTGCCTAACAGATTTGTAGACGTCCAGGAAGCTTAAGATCTTAACAAGAAAGATATAGACGATGGCGTCGCCAAATTAGAGTTCTTCTAGGTTTTTTTATCGCCCCCGGTTATAACATTTGAATTTTTCTTACTTTTCAAAATTGTATGCGAAAATATTATCCATTCTTTTTGAACAATTTATATATTCTATTTTCTTGGATATATTACGTATCAATAAACATGATTAAGAATACAAATATGTTTAAAAGTGGTCGACAACTTTTTTTTGGTATTATACGTTTGGCACAATAAATCTTAAAATTTAAAATTAGACATTTATATCAATATCCCCAATTGAATATTTGCAGTATTTTAATATTTTACACATGAAATCATCATGATGTTTTTCTGGAGTATTTTTTATTTCAAAATCAGCATGGTATTTAAAGTCGTGTTTTTCATTATAAGAATAAAATAATGATAGGAAAAAGATCAATTAATAGTTAAGTAATGATAAATGCCAATTTTTCACAGTGAAAATTGTAATATAAGTTGATATAAGGAATATAAAATAATGGTAGAAAATAAACTAGAACTACATTTGGATTGAGGGATTTAAAATCTCTTGATTTGAATTTTTTGAAATATAAATTTTCTACTTTCAAACTCCTTGAATGAATTTTTGGAAATAATTATAAATACATTGTCTAGCTTGCATCTATGGTGTTGACTCGCGGTGGTGATAAATCTAAATAAAGAGTCATACTCGCGGATGGTGTGATCGTCAACAGTCGGATAAATAGTGGATTTCAAATGACTATGTTTGAGGAATTATTTAGAACCCTTCAAAATTTACAAATAAAATCTATCTAGCGTGAATTTATCCTCTTACTTCTATCATCCCAACAGGCATGGGGATTTTCACTTGTAAGTTTAAAATATATAGATTTCAAATCCTTCAATAAACCTCTCAATCCAAACGTAATCTAAGAGTTAAGTAATATTAAATGTTATTTATTCACACTGAAATTTATGATACAAGCTGATATTAGCGCAAAATATTTATGGTACAAAAAAATTTATATTTTACTGTTGTATAGAGCAGAACGAAACTATAAAACAATAAAAAATATGTAATGCATTATTATACAATTTTTTTTGTATAATAAAAAATATTTATTGCACTAATTATACAAATTGAAATATTTTTCATATGTTGTGTATATATTGATGCATATTTGTATTTTTTATTTATTTGTAGCATTGATGTTACTTAAGATGAATACACTACCATTAACAAAGTTTAATACACACCAAAGAGTTGAGATGAAATATCAGGTTGAGGAAGGTCATCAACCAACATCCATCACGAACAACTTGGGCTTGCAATTTTATAAGGAGTTAAAGGAAAAAGAACCAGACTACATGAAATTCGAGTCATTTATATTCTTGTGTTTGTGATATGTAGATAATTGCATATGTACGATGAAAGAGAAAAAAATTGCACTGTTACCATATCTTGAACAAATAATTTGGAACATGCATACAGTTTCTCTTCCTAAAAAATTACACGTTACCATATCTTGAACAAATAATTAGAAACATGCATATTATCAGTTTCTCTTTCTTGGTTTCCGTAATTGACACCAATTAACTAATTGTCTCACATGATAAGAATTTTCTCTCACATGATAAGCAACAAAAAGACGTTTCACGTATATTAGAATCCACTAGCCGAAAAGTTATTTTCGGATAAATATACTACATATATACTGAATATATACTATAATATACTCTATAAACAGTTTTAAAAAGCAACACAGTTAATAAACATTATACATACAATAAATATACGATATATACCTAGTATTGTACCCATACTTAGGATTTTCAATTCAAATCTTTCACCAGACTCGGCCCGTGCAAAAACAACACATCAATAAACAGTATATATACAAAATATATACAACATATATATCTACGAAAATGCCGATCCTTATGATTTGCAATTCAAATCTTTCATAATACATTTATACCTGCAACTATACAACAACAAAAAAAGTATAAATATACTACATATCATCCGCTCAACTAAAACCTAACCACAAATTTTTCGATGGCCTCCGCCAATAACCCTGCCGCCCCTGACCACTTCAATGAAGACGATGACCTCCTCGATGACACGAATTCTCCGATCACGATGAAGACGACATAAAACATATGAATATACAGATGTATTCCGGTCGTAGCCATGTTTGTCTTCGTCGGACCACAAGTCGTTGTTACGTCATTGTCCAGGCGGGACAATCAACCCGAAAAATCCGACTGTCATCACCATGCTTCGGGAGAAAAAAGAAGAAGAAGAAGAAGAAGAAGAAGAAGAAGAAGATTACGTAGAATTTGGAGAAGAGATAGAGCGAGAGGGAGAGAGGAGGAGAGAGAGAAAAAGATTCCATTAAACTGATGAGTCATTTTTTAAACTGATAAGTTTCCCATAATTAAGCTAATTGTAGATATAATATATATCTCGTAAAGCTGCAAATAAAAATCAAATTTCTTGCTATATTGTAATTATTTACAAATAAATTTTTTTTATGGAATAAAATATAATGTATCTGGTGTAGGGAGTAATTTTCTCATGAAATTCTCGTTGTGTGTATCTGTAGCATCATAAAAAGATGGTGGACTCAAAATCATGATTTTTTAAGAGATAAACAAGATGCAAACATATGGAACGGAACCTGTACAAATGATGTTAGACACTTTTTTAAGAGAAAAATGAGAACAATCATCTCGTGGAGTATGCAAAACAATGTTTACTCCCTTGTTGAAATTGCAAATGAGACCATGGAAATCATGGGGGGGGGGGGACAAGCGAAGCATACAACAGATGAACAGAATAGCAGGGCAAATGGATGAGAAAATTGAACAGAGGCAGACATTTGACGACAAGAAAGAACTAAAAAGGTTCTTCAGCTTGTATACAATTTAACACAATTTTAAATATATGGTTGTGAAATCTTGCAAAAAGTTGTATTACATTATATGTGTTGACAACAAATGTCAATGGTCATCAAATCAAAGGCGTCGGGAATCGATTATGCCAATGCATTCAAAATAAAAAACTGCAGCTTTGGAATGAGGATGAATGATATTAGGAAAACAACCTCAAATTTAGTGGGATTTTGCATTTAATAAATTTGATAACTTGAGAATCTATTATATAGCTGTAGACATTATACAAGATATGAAAATATTTGTGGGGTAACACTGTCATACAAGGAGGCTTTTCGAGCACGTAAAAAAGCATTGGAAAAGGTTTGTGGTCACTTATACGCGTCAGTTGTGTATGTTTTTTTAGTATTTTTGTGTGTTTTTATGGTCTTATTTTAAGTTTATTTGAGTACTTTTTATAGTTTGTCTAGTCTCTTGTTTTGCTCATTCGCCTGTTTTCGTATTATTTGTGTATTTTTTTGTCTACTTTTATATTTTATTTTGTAAGAAAATGCCCTCCAGAAACTCACTAGAAGGCTTGCCGAAAAATTCCCAGCTAGTCGGCTGGTCAGAACGCCCTTACCAGCACTAACCCGCACAGGTTGCCTAGGTCTTTGGGCTCGTCGCTGGAGCCCCGTCTCATCTGTCGCCCAATATCCTCATGTAGGACCTCACACGTGCAATCGAGTGACACGCGCTTTGATCCCAACAATATCAGCTAACATGCACGACCTCGCCGCGCTAGCAAACAGAAAGTCGGTGCCCCGTGACTGACTTCTCCTCGCGATGTGCATGGTCTTGCTCCCGCGACAATGCGATGCCTTGTTGTTTGTTATGATTTTGTGGTGTTTTCTTGTGTTTTATGTGCTTCGACCGAGTCGTTTTTAGAATAGTTTTTGTGTCATTCAGTCCATTTTATCGTGTTTTGTGTATTTTTGTTCTCGTTACATGTTTTGTGTTTTGTCGTATTTTGTTGCGTATTTTGGTGTTGATTAGGTCCACATTGGTCGAGTCAGGAGGACGAGCTATTTTCAAGCTATGTTCGTTCCCTATATGAGCCATCCGGACCATTTTCGAACCAACCGGGCCATTTGATCGAGTGTCCGAGTCCAAGGCATCACATCCGCACTCGTCGCGAAGTTCGTTTGGTGACCAGCGAGTCGCCCACGAAGGGAGCTTGGCCCAGCACTCGCTGGCGAACCCACGCTCGCTACCCGCGAAGCACGCACGAGCCACAAGAAGCGGAGCACTCGCAGGCGAACATCACTTCGCGACCGGCGAACGCGCGCCCCAGCAGCTCACAAGCCTTGCACTCGCAGGCGAACATCATTTGGCGACCCGCGAACGCCCACTTCTACACTACTCCCACTCCAAACTCGCTGGCGAACCATGTTTCGAGACCGATGAACTTTAAAATTTCATTAAATGTGTGTGTTTCTAGTGTACGTTTGTGGTGTAGCTATAAATAGACATTGTGCTTTGTATTTTGAGATATCTCCAACATTTCCCAACTTTTAAGTTGGGAAATCCTCTCCATTTTCTCTCTTTTACATTTGTATGCTTTGGTTGGAGATCCATGGCTCTACTTTTCCAGTGAAATTTTGGCAACTTAATTTTGGATCAAGATTTGAGTTTTACGCACTATTTTCGTCTATGCATGCGATAGGAGAGTAGGTATCTTGGTTAGGCCCTTATATTTTGAGTTTGTTTTGTCAAGTTTTTGTGTTTATGCTCGTTTTTAGGTTTTCGCTCTATTTTCATTGCTTTGTTCGTGTGTTAGGAATCAATACATGCTTATCTAGTAAAGGTCTCGAATTTGATTAAAGCAAGATAATTTAGTGTAGAAGGCTCTATTTTTATTGTTCTTGAGTCATGGAGATCACATGGAGATTTTGTGCTTTTCTTGTCACATACCATCGATTCCTTGCGTTTGGTATATTTTCCGGCGACTAGAGCTCCCATTTTCATCTATTTCTCTATTTACAAACTCCGACAACCATTTTCTGGGTACTTTCCAAGGTATAACGGTTTAAATTCTCTTTGTATTTCCATTATTCTTGTTGAATTTGGATTACTACTCTTGTCGGAGTAGTCGTGTTGAGTTATTTGGGTTATACTTGTGTGATAGGCACATCTAGCCGGACGTGCCAATTTTTGTGTTTTTGTCGGATTTTGAGTTTTTAATTAAGTTCCTACTTACGGCAAGCGCCGGTAATCAATTCGTGCGTTGAATTAAAGAGGAGTTAGGCGTTTCATGCCACTGCGAGTATCGTGGAGGACCTTGAGGCCAGATATTTTTAGCTTTCACGAATACGTATGTGTACGTCGAGTTTGTGAATGCATAGATATCATCTCCCAAGATACATACATGTGGCCCTTATTATTTCACTGTTTCAATGCCCAACCGTTGGGATGGCTTCTTGTCGAGCTCAATGGCTTTCGGATTATTTGCTCTATTCCCACCAGACGAACACCATTAGATACACGGTGGTGTACCACCGTGTAGAGTACGCATTTTCTTTTCCTATTTTCTTTGTCATTCGTTGCTTCTTTTGTGTCTCTATGTTTATTTTCTTGTCGTTTATTTGTTTATTGTGTTTTGTGTTCGTTTTTATCGCATGAACTTACATGATTATGTGTTTTCTCCTATGCTTTTTGGTCAAGCAATGAGGACATTGATTTGTTTTAAGTGTATGGAGGGATTTTCATGATTATGCATGTTTATGTGATATTTTTCTTTCGTTTTTGGTACCTTATTTTTCGTATTTGTCGTGTCTTGGACCGGTTTTTAGTTTGAGTTTTTGTGTGTTTGTGTCACCTCTCCTGCATGAAACTTGATGTTTGTTCGATAGTCGAAATAGCTAAGTGGTGAGTCGAGATTATTGACTGGTTTCACTATTAACGTTCATGTTTTATGTACTCAATGAATTGGACGATGTCCTAAATTTTTATGATGATTCGTTGAATGTTCGAGCACCAGGCACTACGACGCTGAAGTAAGCCACGCCATACTGCCAGGAAAAGCTCAAGGGTAGCATACGGCGAGAGAGTACAATGCAGTGGTCCACGGGGATGGGAAGAGGGGAACATTGGAAGCCGCAAGTGAATTCATGGAATTGTTTTGTCCCTTATTTGTTCTCGATTGATTGTCTTGAGGTATGCTTCCCTTATGTTCGATTATCATTGTACACGTGTTATCTATATACTTGTGGTACGTTTCGATTGAGTTGTGATGATCTTGCTATTGTAATTGTGATGTATCCTTGCGTGCCACTCTTGTAAAAAAAAAAAAAAAAAGGAATAAATTGTGAGATCGCGAGGAAGTACAAATTAGACTCTTCTTATTCCAAGACACTTCGTGGATTGGGATAATGAGCCCGAGAAACCGGTTTAGGAAACTCGAGAAAACCCCTCGAGGTTAAACCTAGATCACCTCGTTCGGAAACCTCGTTTGGGAAAAGAAGCTCACGAAAATGAGTTCGTGAGAGTTGAAAGGATGGGGTTGATTGTTTACAAATTATTTTACTCACTTTTATTTCAACTCAAAAATTAACTCAACTTTAACTCAACCCCACTATTTTTATTATTATTCATATAATTAAATAATACAAACCAATCATTCTTACACATTACATCAACTTTAATTCATTATTCATTCACTCACATAATTTTAACAACCTATCATTTCCAAACATTTATCGCTTACTTCTACAGCAAATCAATTTTAATCATTTTATTTCAAATATTATTTTAATACATACTTAAAATTCCACTAACAACTAACCATACACTTTTTTCAAAATTAACTATGGTTAACTAAAATACCTCATTTCGAACAAGTTATTCCATAAACAATCAAGCTGGCTCCTCTTGGCTCGGTTAGTCTTCTAGATAAATCGGGCCAATGAGTAGGGGAAACTGGCTGATGAGACTCGGGGACAAACCCCGAGAAGAAACCTAGGTATTAATCGTCCTAACGACTCTCATTTAAAAAAGTAGCTTATTTAAATTAAAAAAAAGACTGGCTTATTGGTTCATGTTTATCATGTTTATATGTTTAGTAGACCATTTATAGTTTTCGCACGTATATGTAGAATAAGGGAGTTTGAATCGAGTAATCATGTGTAGAATAACTTGGGACGGGTATTTATTTTGTATGGATTCATTATGTGAGGACCATGTTTTTGGATTGGATTTTGGTTTTAGGGATAACCGGATGAAAATGAGAGTTTCATTTCGCATACTCGTTGATTTTGGACTTTTCAACTTTTTCTTTTCAAAGAGCTAAGTGTGGGGGAGTTGTTTGTTATGTTTTTGTGGTGTTTTCTTGTGTTTTATGTGCTTTGTCGAGTCATTTTTGGAATAGTTTTTGTTTCATCCGGTCTATTTTATCATGTTTTGTGTATTTTTTTCTTGTTATGTGTTTTGTGTTTTGTCGTATTTTCTCACTTATTTTGGTGTTTACTAGGTCCACATTGGTTGAGTCGGGAGGACGAGCTATTTCCGAGACATTTTCGAGCCATGTTCGTTCCCTATTTGAGCCATCCGGACGATTTACGAACCAAACGGACCATTTGATCGAGTGTCCGAGTCCAAGGTAGCACATCCGCACTCGTCGCGAAGTCTGTTTGGCGACCAACGAGGCGCCCACATAAGGGAGCTTGGCCCAGCACTCGCTGGCGAACCCACGCTCGCGACCCGCGAAGCACGCACAAGCCACAAGAAGTGCATCACTCGCAGGTGAACATAACTTTGCGACCGGCGAACGCACGCCCCAACAGCTCACAAGCCTTGCACTCGCAGACGAACATCATTTGGCGACCCACGAACGCCCACTTCTGCACTATTCCCACTCCAAACTCGCTAGCAAACCATGTTTCGAGACCGGCGAACTTTAAAATTTCATTAAATGTGTGTGTTTCTAGTGTGTGTTTGTGGTGTAGCTATAAATAGACATTGTGCTTTGTATTTTGAGATTCTGCTTCGTCCACCGCCGCTCGCGCGGAGGCTTCCCTCTAAGGCGGACCTCGTTTCAAAAAAATACGCCGCCTGTCTTCAACATTTTCCAACTTTTAAATTAGGAAATCCTCTCCATTTTCTTTCTTTTATTTTTGTATGCTTTGGTTGGAGATCCATGGCTCTACTTTTCCGGTGAAATTCCAGCAACTTAATTTTCGATCAAGATTCGAGTTTTACGCACTATTTTTGTCTATGCATGCGATAGGATAGTAGGTATCTTGGTTAGGCCCTTCTACTTCGAGTTTGTTTTGTCGAGTTTTTTTCTGTTTATGCTCGTTTCTAGGTTTCCGCTCTATTTTCATTGCTTGCTTCATGTGTTAGGAATCAATACATGCTTATCTAGTAAAGGCCTCGACTTTGATTAAAGCAAGATGATTTAGTGTCGTAGGCTCGTGTTAGATTACCTAGGATCACTATGCTCACATGTTTTCTCTCATTTATTTTTCTTGTTCTTGATTCATGGAGATTCCGGTAGACCAAAGTTTTGATCTTTTTCTCTATATTTGCATCTTGCATCATTTTCTTTCATTTGCTTAGCGTATATTCGTGCAATCCAACCCCATCAAACGAGTAGAATGTGTAGGACCTTGTTTTCGGTTATATGAGTTTCACGACTAGGTAGTGAATGAAGCTCCGAACAGTCTTCCTTTGAGAATGACCCGAGTCGGGTAGCCTAGTTACCACATGCCCACAAAAACTAAAAACACTCGTTGCATGCCTGCCCATGACGGATCTCGCGCCCACAAAGCCTACAATTATGAAAACGTATCAGGATGCACTTTTGGACCCATTTTGAATTTTTTTATTGGGAATCGTGTCCAAGGCTAAAAAATAATTCCATACTTCATTTTCCTTGATTTTGGCTCATCTTTTAGCATGGTTTTCTTGGTTTTTATCTTGTAGAGTGACACTCGAAGAATCGAGTTGTGGGTTTGGCTTGTATTCGTGGATTGGCATCAGACATTGGTTTAGTTGTAAGTTTTTAGTTTTCATTTTGTGGATGAATTTGATTTAAATGGTTGAATTGATTGTTGGTGCTATATTTAAGATGGTGAGCTAAATTCGTTCACTAGGGATAATAGATAATTGCTCTTCATCTTGTGATTATTGGATTTTTGAATTGTTATTCAATCTTGTGCGAGTTGATCGATTTTTAGCGAATAGTTGATTGCTCACCTGCTAGGCATACGCCTTTTAGAAGCGAAAGGGGGAGAGTTATTGAACCTAGGCTCATATAAGGTGGACATGTTCTTCTATCCAATTAGATAACTTTTAGAAACCAATGAGGAGGAGTTGTTGGACCTAAGATCATATGGTGTAGACGATTTCATAATAGTTGTCTATAGGTTTGTTGATTGAAATATATGTTTGTCTATGTCTATACCTGTGTTTGTAAAAGTATCAACAACTAATCTCTAGGCTCGCGCGTATGCTTGAACTTGCTCATTTATTTTCGATCCCTTGTTTTTAGAGCTTTTGGGAGTGAACTGCTAAATGATTAGGCGAGAGCTTCAATCTTTGAACCAAACAATCAGTTGCTCAGTTGTTGCATTTATAACTAGAGACGGTTATCCCTGACTCCCTAGCTTCTTTAAGATTATCGTTATTTAATTCAAGTTTAGAACAGTTATTTAGGTAGTCTTTATATAATTCTCTCCAAATAAACTCATCATTAGAATGTTTAGGACTTTCTAGATTTCAAACTGCTTTTCTCGAAAGATTGACCCGAGGTCGGGACTTGTCCCATGTTTTGGTGTTAATTTTATTTTCCTATGTTTCTCTTTATTTTGTGACGTGTGTGCTTGAGTTATTTTTCTTGGGTTTTTTATTTTTCTTTCTTGCTTTACTTTCTCTTTTGCTTTTCGTGACTACGCATGGTTATTCTGTTCTTGTGTGCAGGGGATTTTGATCGAGGGGCTCAATGAACTCAGACCATTCGTTATCCTTCTCATACACTCACTCTTGGAACAACGGAACAATCTAAAACTCTGAGCACTATGGCCAAACGACTTTATGGCCTTACAAGGAGCAATGAGATTCAGTTCCGGTTGAGCAGTCTTAATTTTGCGAGCAACCCTCAGAGAATATTTCAAAGCTTGACCAAGTTCTTGCATTTATGACATTTCGAGTAGCTCACAAGAATAGACGAAAGCTCATTCAAGATATAGAAGCTCGTGACGATAAGAAAATGGTCATGGATTCTCCACCTAAGCCCTTAACCGTCTACGAGCCTGAAGATTATTCCTCGGGGTATAAGGTAATGTTGGATCTTGTTCTCACTCGCATGGTTGTGCAAGAAACTCGAAAGGAGAAGATGAAGGCTAGATGTAAATAGTTGAGTGTCCAACTAGAGAACCTAGTCGAGCGCATTCAAGCTATAGAAGGTCAAAATGGTTATTCTTCTCTCGAGCCCACCATGCAAAGTCTAACTATATACAAGAGTGAACCCACGGAGGGCACTTAGATGTATGACAAAAAGTCGATCTTATTTTTGCTTGCGTGTCTGCCCAAGCAACTTGAAAAGAGAAGATAGAGGCTAGATGTACCTGGTTGAGTGCCCAAATAGAGAACGTGGCCAACAGATTCAACCCATTGAGGCCCAAGTCATTGATGAAATGTCAATTCATATGGGCGAGCTTGATGACGAGGAAGATGTGGTCCGCATGCCGCGAGTGATGCCCTGATGGAGGATATCCATGAGCCCGATTAAAAAGTACTTGAGTTGAAATTCTATCAAGTTTTTCCTTCCACTACCGAGTTGAAGAGTTCATATTTTGAGCGATCACCCTACACAACTAAGTGGGTTGAATTTAGCTCGACTTTGTCCACAGATGCTTTCAAATTTCTTGAGGTCTACTACAGGAGAAAGCCGCTAAACTTATAAATTAGGCTCATTTGACTACTATTTGAGCTTCAATTGAGAGTTCAAACTTTTTGCTTTTTTTTTTTCCGTTTCCAGTTCAGTGATCTGATGTTCATACAACATCTGAGCACTGAAGCTAATCTTTGATTTTATTTTGTTTCTTTTCTTTAAAACACTTGTGTTACCAATACAGCGTCCCATTCGAGTTAGCCTCACGGCGATCTCGAATGACATTTTTCCGATCATTTCCCAGCCTCCGGTCGAGGAATCGTAGACTTCCATGGTCTGGGATTTTATTTTGCTTTCCACTTTTCGTTTGATAATCGAACTCGACTTTTTATTTTTAGTAGCTAGCCACGGTATTCAGAATTATGCGCGACTAATTCATTGGTCGACTCGGGTCGCACACCTGATAGTAGTGGGTGAGTCTCCCAACAAAGGTTTTCTGCATCCACAAGGACTCGAACCCGAGACCTTGCTTAAGCGTCATGATGTTACTTATTGGTGAAAAAATCTATTTGTCACTCATTGGTGATTGTTTGTGTCCACATTCGCTTCTTCAAGAACATAGCCACATGGACCCACTGTTCTCGCGTTCATGCCACATTCTCCGTGCTACCACTTTTAAAGAATACAAAGGCGTAGTATTACCGTCATTTCTTTTTGGATCTTAGATGATCTTGATTTTGATTTTGTTAAGCTAACAATGTAAAACAAGTATTTCATGGGAGACAACCAAGTTCTATTTGTTATATTATTAGTTATTTTCTTTTATACTATTTAGGTTTTACATTTTAGTAACTTGTAGTTTTGGTATTTTGTGGCTGTTAATATGCATGAGTTCACGATCTAAAGCAAGGGACTGAGTTGTACATTACGCATATTTCATAGTTTTGGGTTGCTCTTCGGGCTAGCGGCTGGCACATGGTTGATTATTTGATGTCGCATCTTCTATCATGATGAATTTCAGGATTATTTTTAGTTTTGTGTATTTCTTGTGATTTTTATTTTGAGTTATGTGTTCTTGTGTTCGATGCTAGTACTTGTTCGTGATATGAAACTACAAGGTTCTCTTATTTACTTCCAAGGTATGTGTTGAAGCAATGAGGACATTGCCTCATTTTAAGTGTGGGGGAAGTTTACTTGGTACTTGCATGCTTATGTGATGGATCGGTGCAATTGTTTTAGATTTAATTTTTTGATTTATTTTTGTTTACTTAGTGGACTGTTCTTGTTTTTAAGTTCTTATGTGTGTTGTGTCGACTATCTTACATGGTGTATGGTGCTTGGTCGATATTGTTATCTTGACGCTTATAAAGACATTTCTAGTCATTTTGACAATCGTCTTGTGTGTGAATTAAAGAACTGAACCCCGGTGTTCTAAGTTGATTGATGGATTACTGGTGTGGGGCACATGACATGAGTCAATTATTTGGTTTTGTCCCTTGTGATAGCCTAATTTGCCAATGCTTTATGATAGTTTTCTTATAACTTGTCTCTTGAACTTTCTCCTTAAGAAAATAAAGAGTAAAAGCTCGTGTTAGCCGGAAAGATTATACTCCAAGTGCTCTGACCACTGTTTATAGTGGTCTTGAGTAATGTGTACGAAAAATCGATCTAGGAGACCCAATCATAAAACTCGAAGGATAAACCTAGATAACATGTCCAGGAGCCTTCCACTCAGAAAAAGTTCTAAAAAATAGTTAAATAAAATATTGTGCTTTGCGTGAGTTGGAAGAATTATGCTCCTATCACCTCAACTGATTATGGTGATAACCATGATAAATCGGTCTAGAAAACTTGGGAAAACCTCCCAAATGCTAAATCTAAATAATAATATTTGAAGACTTACATAGGAAAAACAATTGGCTAAAAACAATGGATGAACTCAATTGGGTAGACTTGTAAAAGAGGCTTGTGGCCGGTGGGCTATGTGTGAAATAATTTGGGATCATTGTTTCATTTTGTATGACTTAGTGCCATGAGAACATATTTACAAGTAGGATATTCTTTATAAAAAATTATCGGGTGGATAGGATATTTGTACATATTATGATATTAATAAAATTTATTTAATTGCCTTTCTTCCAGAACGGTGTGCAATAGTTTGTTTGAGGACAAGAAAAATGCTAAGTGTGGGAGAATTAATGTGTATGTTTTTTTTTTTTGATTTTTTGTGTGTTTTTATGGTCATTTTAAGTTTATTTGAGTTCAGTTTATAGTTATTTAGGTTTGTTAGGTTGTTTTTTTCTCGTTTGTGTGTTTTCTTGTTATTTGCATTTTTTTGTCTACTTTTATATTATATTTTGCAGGAAAATGCGTTCCGAAAGCTCAACGGAAAGCTTGGCAGAATGTTCGCCAGAAAATTTGTGCCAGCACTATCCCGTACATGCAATCCAAGTCCCAGGGCCCATCGCACCCATCGCCCAGCAGCCACGCGTAGGCCGTCGCGCGCTTCTGTTTCAGGAAATATCTTGAAAAAACTAAGTGGAGCTAATGACATACCAGCTGTGAAGCTTAGAATAAACATTTCAAAAAGAGTTGAGTTTGACTTTATTACACAAAATTACTCTATTAAAGGGTGGGAACATTGTCGACCATTAATAATACTGGATGATGTTGGTGTATATAGTGAAAGCTCGACTTTAGATGTTATTTGCTCTAATCACGTTTGAAAGAGAATCATGTTTAATTAAACAATTTATGTTTTGTTGTTTTCCACTTAGATAGAATGGTTCATTAGAGAGTGGGAAGAAGATCATTTTATCAGTGACTTGCGAAAAAGGAATGATAGGTTCACAACCTAGAAGGAAATGAACAAACCATCAGAGCGGTTATAGTGTTAACCGTAGAGTTTTTCTTGACTGATTAGTTACACTAATGAACTATGTGCATTGAATGGATCCCAGAGATGGGAAATTCATTTTATACTGATCGTTGTAAAAGAACTAGGCCGATGTTAATTACTGCGTACTCTTAACCCATGCGATATAAACAGGCACGTGCATACAATAGTTGCTACTTTAATTTACAAAAACCAAGATCCATTCTGCTGGGTCAATAGTCTTCATGTTTTGGGTAGTAGTGTTGTGTGTTAGGTGTGTTATTCGAATATTTGTGGTCACCATGATGCGGTCACCATGTGCAATAGTTTGATGATGTCCCCGAGATTAGCTCATGAAGGATTATTATGTTAATTATGGCTAGTGGAATTTATTCCGACATAATAAGAAATATTTGAGTGGTACTCGTGTCGGTTCAAGAAGTCAATTAATTCTTGATTGTCATTAATCGAATTAATTGATGGATATTATATCTTAAACATGGGGGGATAAATCGAGTAATTGTTATTGGAGCCTCGAATATAATTCAGAAAATTAAATTGGGAGTTTTTCAATAATACTACTTTCGTGGAATGACTTTATTATTCGTACATGAGCGGAGTGGGCTTAGCCCACACTTAAGCCCATATATAGAAAGCCCAATTTAAAGCCTCATTAGGGTCCCTATTGTAGCATATAAATACATCACATCTCATGGGATTAGGAGACTATGAGTTGGACGAGTGAGAGAGATACACGACTTCTAGTTGTCGCCATTTGATCTCTTCTCTTCTATTTTCTTATCCAAGTAATCCTAATAGAGATATCTCTCGCCCACCAAGAAGAATAAAGAAGATTTCGGGTCATACAACAGAGGATCTAAGGTAAACTGAGGTGAAGATACATAGATATTTAACCCCGTAAAACATATATATATATAACACCATAATGTTTCTGTAATTCGCGAGGTCGTTCGTTCTTCACGAAGAACGAGAATCATGTCCACCGGATGTCATGAGAATCAACCAGCGACCATTACATGGTGTTTGGCATCCTCCGGTCAAAGTTTGGCGGCGATAGGCCAAAGTGGCCGGGCAAGCGAGCGTCAATGAGCTGCAGCAGTTGGTAAGCACTGGTCAGTAGCCGCTATGCTCGCGGCCCAGGGCATAGGCGTCGCTCGCACAGCCCTTTCGAGTAACTCTCGCAGCCCTGCGTGCAAGGCATGCCAGTCATGAGCCCAGCGACGAGGAAGCCTAGACGTGCATGATCCAAATGACGAGGATGCCCGAAGCGCGCAGCCCAGCACGAGGAGGCCCATCAAGAAGCCGCACTAGTGCGCGGGCCATATGCAGCCCATACCGCATGCGTGCCTCGTAGACTTTAGCACTCATAGCCCGTCTATAACCCGTGTCCAGCCAGCATATTTTTAGCCTTCCACCAGGCTCAACGACGCGACCTAGATTCTCCAAGCGTCCCAGAGAGTGTTCCAGCGAGGCCCAACTATGTGGACAACGTGCTAGCGAGTGTAGTTTGGCCCAGACCAAGCCTAGCTTACTCTTGGCGGCCCAGGACGTGACCAGCAGGCCAGACCCAGTACAAAGGCAATCCAATTGGTCTAGGAGCCACGGTGAACCCACGGTAAGTCCAAGACAGTCCGAGCGGATGGTAAGCGATCGTTGACACGAGAAAAGTGACACGGTCGAGGTTCGGTGATGGTGAGGCCTAGTCCAATAGCCCAACATACATGAGACTCAGACGATCTCCAATAATGAAAATCAGAAACGTCTCAGAGTCTGTGAAAATTAAAAACGGTACACGTTGAACCCTCGCTTCTAGTTGTGCCTTAAATGATCACTTAGCCACAAAAATAACATCAATATCATTTAGAACAAATCATAAGAACAAGGCAATTAAATTTACATAAATACACATAAAAATAATTGAACACATAGATAAATAAGCAAAATCATACTTAGCACTTGAGGCAATTTAATAAAAACAATAGCACAAGAATAAACAAGAGCCGGGATCAAACTATGTCGAGCAATGCACATTATTAAAATAAAATAGGGCGTTACACAGAGCATTCAACTGCGTTAAAGCATATACTCAAGTAACAGAGAAGGACTAAGGAGTACACGTTTGTTTACAGAGAAAAAGAGTTGTTCCCGTTGGGTTACACTCATTCTTATTTCCAGTAAGACAGGGATGAAAGTAAATCCATCTCAAGGTTTATGTTTACTCTGGGAGGTGGAGCTATAGTTTTGAGGAATGTCAAGCAGAAGTGCGTGACAGACCCTACCATGGAAGCCGAGTACGTCGCGACCTCAGAGGCAACGAAGGAAGCGATGTGGCTCAAGAACATCCTGTTAGACCTTAACGTGGTGCCAAGTTTGCCTGTCGCGATCACAGTTTTCTATGACAACAATGGCGCAGTAGAAAACTCGAAGGAACCATGGCCACATAAGTCGAGTAAACACATAGAGCTCAAGTACCACCTGATATGAAATACCATTGGATGAAGAGAAGTCGTTGTTGTCAAGATAGCTTCAGTGGACAACCTATCAGAACCTTTTACGAAGAGCCTACTGGCGAAGGTCTTCGACTGACACATAAAAGGAATGTGAGTTAGGTAAGTGGCAAAAAGTTAAATTAGTCTTTCAAAATTAGGTTGAAAGAGAATATACTTAATAGCCGAAAGCTTTATAGAGTATAAGCGAGGGATTGTTAGGGTATACTGTAAAATCCTGGCTTTCAGTTTCTGACAATACCATATTGAACGAGAATTATGCTTTAGTCAAATATTTGGGTTTGCAGTTTATTTATTTATGGTAGCATAAGTTCCTTATTTTATATTGGAAATAATATGGTTCGATGTGTCGAATGGAAAGATCATATTATCAGTTCGTTGTACGTGATACACTTTGAATCGCAAAAGTTTGATCAATTCCAACAAATTTTGCTTTTGAATTGGAAACTTGCTCAAATTGGATCCTTTCTTTCTATATTTAGAATATATATTTACGAAATACAAATAAATGATTTACGACCTAGACGGAATTGAACTATCTGTTGTGAAAGGTTTTAGTGTAATTTTGATTCAGTTGATCTTTCACTGATGAATTACGTTGGTACATCGTGGGTGTATTGAATGGACCTACGGAGTATAAGATTATTTTGTACTGACCAATTATTAATTGATTTCTTCTTTCAACTTGTAAGACAACAAATGGGAATATGTGCTCAACATTTAGTTATTTGATTTGCTTAGGGTGATACTATGTTGTTAGATTGACATACTCGGTATTTTGGTAAATAATAGTGTTTACATGATGTGTGGTTGAAATTATTTACGGTCAGTATGTCCCCGTCTGCCGGGTTGATGATGTCCCCGAAATGAGCTCATAAAGGTTTATTATGCTGAACCCTGCAAGTAGATTAATCTCTGACATAATAATTAAGAACTAAGTGATACTAATTTCAAATCTAAAAATTGATTAATTATATTATCAGTAATGTTGATATGTGAAATTTGATCAACACATGAATTTCTTGAATTTTCGTATGAAGAATTGAAGAATGAAGGATTGAAGAAGAAAAAATCTCTTTTTCTTTCTGTTTGTGTTTCGTTTTTCTTTCAGACGTGGGGAGGAAAAAAGTCCCCAATAATTGAGCCCCATTTTCCTATTTATAGCCTCATCTAATAGGTCTTTACAATATTTTTTTTGCATAATATAATTGTACAAATGTAATGAATCTGATTTGACCACGTAGAGCCTAATAATTATGATGTTTCACAACTTCGACTGACATTTGTCTTGTAGGTATTCTGCATCTTCGGAGGACGGCTTCTTTACTGTATACATTTCGGGCTGGTGACATTAAATTCTACATGACTCGAATGTGGACGATCTAAACGCTTGGGGACTTGGTTGATATTAAATATTCAGGTTGGAGAACCTGCTATGTTTATATTTATTTAATACATAATTTTAATCCTCGTTTATTTTTTCACGTGTCACATTTTTATTATTTTATGGCCAAATTGGGTATCAACAAGAGGCCCCCCGAGTTTAGGATATGTTCTACTCAGAACTGTTCTGAAGTCACGTTATCTTACAATTTGTCAGACTTTTCGCTTATAATCTTTTGAGTCGCGGGTTATTTACACTGTAATGAATAGCATTTATGTGACACACAAGATTGCGTCTTTATCTTATCTGTATTTACCGAATGGATATGTGTCGATGCATAATTTGTGGGTGCTTTGGGACCCTTGGACGTTTAGTTAATCATTACTAGGCTTTAGCCTAGTATTTTTTATGTTAGTCACGTTTTCTAGTATGACGAATTGAGTCAATGGCGTAGATAGATAATTTGTTGGAATTGCTATCTGAATGGGGCCTGAGTGGCCTAGTCGGGTAACTTGGTACCCGTTTTTTATGTTTCGAGCAATATTAAGTGCTTTTTGATTTTGTTTTTGCATTGACTGGTAATGGATTTGTGTGGGCGAGGACTCAGGCCCCTTGTAATTTTAGCGATCCGAATGAAGATGCCTGCAAATATGATTAATTTAACGATCTTAAGTTGACCTTATTCACTATTTTTGTTATATTGAGGTGACTTGAAAATTGATTTCTGTTATCGCCTTAGTACTTTATGTGGACTTGGTCGGATAACGTGGCATCCGGTATTTTGGCCTTATTCTTGTTTAGTTATTGCTTAGTCGGGTGGCGTGGTGCCCGATTTTTAACATGATGCTGATTGAGCGAGTTGAGTTTTGGATAAGGGCCAGAATGACTCGGTCAGGTGAAACATAGGGTGTTTGGTCCCTTTTTAAATTTTTTGGCACTTCAGCTTTTCGGCTTGTGGGCCTTTAGTTTTAGGGCATTTGGGCATTTCGGCCATTTTTCGATGCCAAGATGTATGTATGATGCGTGTATGTGATGAATGCATGAATGTACGATGAATCTATGGATGTGTGAATATATAATGGGCATGTGCAGCGAATAACTAACGTGCTATAAATATTGTTACCTCGTCATTTCATCGGACTAGGCTCTTTTTTTGTGGACGGTTATGACTGCTAGATTTTTTGCAGGTAGGTGTTGTGCCTTGCCGGAATATAGGCCGGTAGGTGCTATGCCTTGCCGGAGTCAACCCAAACCATGATGGGATTTGGTTCACTTTTTGGGTACTTTTTTGGCCTTCCCGAACCACTTAAGGGGCTCGAATAAGTTTTTGGGCACTAATGGCCTTCCCGAACCACGTAAGAAGTCTAGTTATAATTTGTAGGCATTAATAGCCTTCCGGGACCACGTAAGGGGTCCTGTTAGAAGTTTTTGGCGCGAATGGCCTTCCCAATCACTTTCAAGTGTTTGGGTTTTGGGCATATAGCCTTATCAAACGACCTCTATGTGTTTAGTAGATGGGCACTAGACCTTCCCAACTCACATAGGAGTTCGGGCATCCCTGAATGTTATTATATTTTTTTGGCATTGGGGCTCGACGGCCTAGAGGCTCGCCAGTTTTTAGTTTAACGGCATTGCGGCAAGGTCACAAAGGCCTCGTAATAGTTGTCGGCTTGTCGTTTAACGGCATTGCGACCGAAGGACTTGAAGGCCTCGTAGTTCATCGACGGGCTATGTGTAGATGTCGACCGATCGATGCAGGGGCTCGACGGCTGATGAAATAATGGCGTTGGCCCAGCAAAGCAAGAGCTCGTTGGCGGGCATGTAGATGCCGACCGGCCAGAGCAGAGGCTGGACGACGGGTGAAATAATGACATCGGCCCGGCATAACAGGGGCTCGTTGACGGGCTATATGTAGATGTCGACCGGCCGAAGCAGAGGCTCGACGGCGGGTGAAATAATGATGTCGGCCCGTCATAGCAAAGGCTAGTCGGTGGGCTATATGTAGATGTTGATCGGCCGGATCAGGGAATCGATGACAGATGAGATGTAGACATCTACCAGACGGAGTAGGGGCTCGACGACGGATGAAATAATGATGTCGGCCCGGCAGAGCAAGGGCTCGTCGGTAGGCTATATGTAGACGTTGACCGGCTAGAGTAAGGCTTTACGGCGAGTGAGATGTAAATGTCGACCGACCGAAGCAGGGGCTCGGCGACGGGTGAGATGTAGATGTAGATCGGCCAGAGTAGGACTCCAACGCGACTGAAATAATGACATCGATCCGGCAGAGCAGGGGCTCGTCGCGAATTGAGGGGTCGGCTTCGGCGTAAATAAGTCGGGCTAGTTCCCCGAGTCGATAACTGAATTCGTCCCTTCGGCCCCGGCATAAATAAGTGACATCAACCTCGACATAGATGAGTGATTCAAAGGTGAGCGAATAATAAATCGACCCAGTAGAACTAGGCTTGTTGGTGAGTGAACGATATATCTGCCCGACGTGAATGAACCGGGACTTGTCGGTGGAAAAGTAATAAATTGGCCGAGAAAGACGTTTGTTAGGCGGCTCACTAAATGACCAGATTATGGAGCCAGTGCTGCGACTTGAGTGCTCCAGTCGACAGAGCAGTTTATGAGGTCTGATTTTCCTTTTGAGGTTGGCAGTGGCCGTGGTTAGGGGCTCACTGACCACGGGGTTTGGCCCAGGCTGCAAGTCTGAGCTCGATTGTGATGTTGTCCCCATCTTGATAAGCCGAAGATGGTGTCGGGGTCGGCCTGTCTGTAGAGGTTGATTTTTTTACGGCAATCAGCTAGGTCATCCGTAGTTAGGTCGTGATTTTAGGCTCAACCGTGATTATGCGACTCGATAACTCTGAGGTCGTTCGTTAGTCATTTTTTAGCCATTTTCCACTTGTAGATTCTGGCATACCGAGTGGAGATATGCTCGTCCCGATGGTGGTTGGTCACCTTTGGTTCGGCCCACGGATGGTTGTTGGTTCGGTGGATCGATTCAGACGACGAAGTAGTCAACTTAGTTCCGATTTGGAATCCATCGACGAAAAGCTGCCGTGAACCGGCCTATTTTATTCTTTCATTCTTATTTCTTTTTTCTTAATGTATATGTACATATACGTGTTTACATTTACTTTTAACGTATATGTATACATAGGTATGTATGTATTTAAAGCAAAATTAAAAGTAAGATTACCTTGGGCCAGCGCGGAGTGTAGGCCTAACCATATTATCCCATGGATAGGTTGGCTCTTCTTCTGTCTCTATTTTCCAGGTTTCTACTGAGCTCTACGACTTCAAAATTTTGGTTCCTTATTATCCCCGATGCTCTAACCCTAACTATATCTATTACAAGATTTTTTTTGAGCCCTTACCTTTACATTCTATAAATAATATTACATGCCAAAATATCCATTTACCAAGCCCAAATCATTTTCCAATACCAGGCCCAAAAAAAGACCTTGCTCTTGTACTTTCATGTACTTAACAAGGTGGCGACAGAAGATACTCCAACTCGGCCATTTTACTTCACGTCTTCATGGTGAACATTGATTGGGAGCCAAGTTTGAAAGTGCATTCGACCAGAACTGAGAAAAACATCCGACCTTAGTCTTGGGGCGAGTTGGGCTTCGACGGCT
This sequence comes from Striga hermonthica, assembly GCA_902706635.1. Classification (NCBI taxonomy): domain Eukaryota; kingdom Viridiplantae; phylum Streptophyta; class Magnoliopsida; order Lamiales; family Orobanchaceae; genus Striga; species Striga hermonthica. The sequence continues at coordinate 10,388,531 of CACSLK010024540.1, read as the reverse complement.
AATTGGAGGCTTGGGCTGCGATTTGGGGTCAAGGATGGCGAGGTTGGCTAGAGCGAGGGTGCTCGACGTGGGCGAGTGCTGCAATTTTCGGGACGGTGAGGTCGATGATGATAAGGTAGGGTCAGGGCTGCGATTTTGATACGATAGATTGAGGGACCGGCTATGTTAAGGTCGTCGGTGGTCGACAAGTCAAACAGATCGGCCAAAGTTGCCTGACGTCAAAGAAGTCGATGTCGTTCTGGAGAAGTCGAGCTTAGACCTAGTATGTTGTGAGGTCGTCGGCGATCGGCGAGTCAAGCATATCGGCCGGTGGTGTCTGACGTCAGAGAGTCCAACGTCGGTCTAGAAGAGTCGAGGTTGGTACTAGAAGGGTCTTCGTCATTCTTCGTTGACTTGTAAGGTCGAGCCCCGATTTTCTTCGGAAAGGCCAAGGTCGGTAATGGAAGGGTCGTCGTTGTCCTTCGCCGACTTGTGAGGTCGGATCTTGTTTCGAAGTTCGTCGGCGGTCGGCTAGTTGAGAAGTCGGCCAGCTGTAAAATCGGGCTCAACTTGTGAGTTATGACGTGAGGTAAAATGGCCCGAGCTTGGTGATGGATTGGCTTGGCCTGGACTCTGTAATTTTGGAGGTAGGCTTATCGATTGGTCCGAGATTTCAGTATCGGGTTCGCCGGCAGAGATGGGCGGCTTAACATTCGTGGTGCATGTGTGTATTCCGATTAGCTTTTTTCCACGGCCGCTGGAGTTCTGAGGTCTGTAATGCTGCCCGTCAAGCTTGTCTTGACCTCCGACATCCCCAATAATGAAGCTTATGTTCTTGTATTCCAATGTCTCCATGTTGAATCCAATTGTAGGAATGACAGTTACTATATGTCTCACCCAACTTGAGCTTGTAACCAATAGGATTCACATCTCCTTCTTCACAAACAGACGTCTGAAAAGCTTGGTGAAGGACAAACCCGTCTTCTTTATAATGTCAAGAAACGCAGAAGAAAAGAAAATCGATTTGGTGGTGAATGGCCAGGGCATAGCCAGAAAAAAAAAGTACCCTGGGCTGATCGGTTATAATATTCATTTATTTAATGTGCTAAAATTTATAAAGGAAAGTAGAAAATAAATTTTAAATAACAAATGCATATAAAATACTTCATGTTCATTACAACTATTTAAAAAGGTAAAAAATATGTTACCTATTTAAGATGCGGCCGCCAATTCTTCATACTATAAAACTCATCAATTGTTGAATATGTGTTGATCTTCGAAGTACTCTCTTTCAATGTAGACAATCATAGAATCTGCCAAAAAGTCTTCTTCTTTCTTATTTCAAAGAGGAGTTTTGAGAAGTTTCATTGTTGAAAATGATCGTTCGGTTGTTGTAGTAGAAACAAGGAGCGTCCAAATGAGGCGAATCAATCTATCAATTAAGTGATAATGTCTTGCCTTTTCCGTCTCTACTAACCGCCGACATAAATCAGAAATGGTGGAAATATTTTGGAACCTCTAATGCTGGACAATATCAAACTTATAATGCTATAATTGACTCCTCAAATAATGTAGCTCTTGTCTACTAAAATCATTCAAATAAAATTTCTCGGAAGAATATAAATATCGCAATTGAACAACTTAAAGTTATCTTGAGGCTCCAATGCGGAGCTAAGCCGGAGAAGTTCTACAACCCCATTATTAAATCTGCTATGAAGCTCTTCCAATTGAAAATCTATCACCGCATTGAATACATCATAGTGATAATGATGTTCAACTGTCGTGGGAAACTTCTGTTGGCAAGAACGCCCTTTAGAAGATCGATGACATGCACTTATATCCGGCTACTCAATACCATATTTTCTTCACAAAAAGGTCGCACATACGTAAGAAGAGTATCGAAGCCTTTTTCTCTAATAGTACAAAGTAAAAATTTTGTTGTTGATACAAAATCAATTGCATTTTAAAATATCCAAATACTTCTCTTGCAAAGATTGACAAAGCCAATTTGTGATCCCCATACATAATCTTGTGCATCAAAAACAAGATAAAAATAATCAAATGATCTCATCGCAATTAAAACACCCGTAGCTTCCCAACGTATAGAATTAGAAGATGCTTCATCTGTCATAGGCTCGAGCACGATAATAACATCAATATCCACCCTTTGATTCTTAGTCGTATGTTGGTGTTCAAACTCATTTGGGGTTGAAGTTTCCACATCAGAGTAGATGAATCCTTCGTAGCCGACTGGAACTTGAAAAATGAGAGCATAGTTTTCTTCTTTCCTATGTGAACATCCATTTGAAAAATTAATCTAAAAACACCAACCAATAAATAATAGTAGTAAAATATTTCAAATTAGACTTTACAATACAATGTATTTTTCACATTTTCTATTCCAAGTTCATACTCAAGAGTACTTAAAAGTTATTTCTTACTCTATTGGTGAGAATGGAACATCCCCTACAAAATCAATTTAATAATAAAATCCACTGAAGTTAACTATCTATATATTAAAAAAGTAAAAAGAAAAAAAGCAAAAATAAAATCTTTCACAAAACACAATGCTTTTGCTTGTTCAGTTGTTCACAATTGCAATGTCCTATAAAAGTGAAATCACAATATGATGGCAATAAAAACAAAATCTTTCAGGAACAATCCATTATCCACTCTCTCAAATGAAAAATGTTTGTTCCCTTAAGCGTCAAGTAAAACAAATTTTGATCCCAAACAAACCCTAATTATTTGTATCAGGAAATAAAAGATTTAAAAAAAAAATGGGCAAGACATAAGAGACAAAGAGAAGACCACCAGAAGTTGCTCGGGCGCACGTCGGACGAGCAGGTTGGACGCAAGACTAACGGGGTGAGGAAGGGCTTCTCGCGGCTCAAATTGACGGAATAAAAAAGACCTTCCATTCCTCCGTTCAAGAACGAAGAGTTGCTTTGCTTTGCTGCCCAAGAAGTTGCTCCTGCTCTCGGTTGATTTTCTGGGAAAGAATATGTTCGTTGATTTTGGTGAAGAGATTTAACGTTATTTGTTAATATTTGTACTTGGGCTGATATTGGAGTGAACTTGTTGGGCTGCTTACAATTTCTAACTGGGCTAATTGCATTATATGGGCTAACTAATTTTATTTTATTTTATTTTATTTTGTTTTCTTGAAAGTAACCTGGATTGGAGCCCACCGCAGCCTTTTGGGTGGCTCCGCCCCTAGATGGCAGATCTTGTTTTGATGGATGCCCCTTAAACGCTAATGGAGTTGTTGTTTTACGTTAAATCAAGAGAAGAACTGAAAGGCCAGATTTGTTGGATCCGTGGGGCTTCAGTGGGTGAGATCTTTGTTTTGTTCAGTATATCAAAAATCATCATCCTCCGATGATTTTTTTTTATGTTTATAAAAAAAGAGCAGATTTGTAGAAAAATAAAATTAAGCATATGGATGTCCATGCCCAACTTTACAAGATGTTTTCCGGTGGAAATATGGCCGTTTTCTGGCGAAAAATTGACTCCGAGTAAATTAAGGAGCCTCCTTCTGGTGCCAACCTGTTGATATGCGAAATTTGATCTAACACAAGAATTTCGTGTATTTTTGTATGAAGAATGGAAGAATGAAGGATTAAAAAGGAAAAATCTCTTTCTTTTTCTGTCTGTATTTCGTTTTTCTTATCCGATGAGAGGAGGAACCAAGTCAATAATTGAGCCCCATTTTCCTATTTATAGCATCATATAATGGGTCTTTACAATATTTTATTGCATAAAATAATAATACAAATGTAATGAATTAGATGTGACCGTGTAGGTCCCAGTAATTATGATGTTTGATGATTTCGATTGACATTAGGGGTTGAAACTCCTACGCGTACAAGGTTGGTATCTTATACCAGAAAGCATGGTTCAGGTAATTTATCCATCTCGGAAAATTAGCCTCGTCTCCTGGTCTGAAGTCTGCCAGCGAGACTGGGCCGCTATTATGATGGCACTCTTTCTCAATTCCGAGATTCTCATTCCCACAGGTCTTTCTTCTTGATCGGTCGTGCCTTGCTCTCTTGTTGAGTTAGCTATTTATGGATTTTGATTCTTTAAACCTTTTCTCAATCTTTTGTTGAGCCCTTTCATGAGCATATCACCCGGGGATGTCTTGTCGGTGCTCTGCATCTTTGGAAGATGTCTTCTTTACTGTATACAAGTCGGGCTAGTGACATTAAATTTTTCTCAGCTCGAATGTGGATGATCTGGACGCTTGAGAACTCGGTTGATATTAATAATGAGCTCGAGAACTATATATATAATACATATTTTAACCCTCTTTTATTTTTTCACGTGTCACATTTTTATTATTTTATGGCCAAATTGGGTATCAACCAGTAGTTCAATAAATTAATGGACGTTATATCTTAAATATAGGGAGGTGACTCGATCAATTAGTTTCCAGGAACGAATTATTCGTAATTTAGAGCTAAATGAGGAGTACAATAATATTACTCTAGTGAAATTATTTATTATTCAAATAAGGAATATGTGTGGACTCAAATTGTAGACACAAGGTCTTCTATCCCTATTTGGAAAGCCCATATTTAGCACATCCTTAGGGTCCTTGATGTAGTCTATAAATACACCAAGTCCCACACCTTTTACATCATCTAGTGTCATCCAATATTTTAGTCTCCCAATATAGAGAAAAAAAAATATTGTGGTATATATTTGGAGCTATCAGGTTTCATTTAGTCAGATCACCGAGACCATTTGAAGTAGGTGTAGAGGTAATACATTAGAAGATCGTGAGGTTTATTTTTTTCACCCCGACAAATTTATTCATCACCGCGAGAAGCCCTCGGAGACACGCATCAATTCTTGGTGAGACCCGTCCAGTGCCTAGCAAGCTCTGTCCGCAAGTCCCGCTCTAAAAAACGCACAAACCCGTGTAGACCTGCGCAGACCCGCGACCTCCTCGGTGACATCTGCGCGACCCGCAACGCACGACGCGCGATGACCACTCCTAGTGATCGACGCGTGACGCCTGCTCCCATTGCTCGACGTGCAATGCTCGTTTCCAGTGCATCCCGCATGACACCAATGTCCGACGCACAACGACGCCCAACATACCCGCATACCAGCAGCACCCAATGCACGACCGCACGATGGATTTGCACTCAGATCACGCACGACCCGGCGATCCAGAGGCCCGATTCGGTAATCCCGAAGATAGTCCGCCAGCCTAACGAATTTTGAGGTTAAGACGATTTTCAACAGCAACAATCAGAAACGTCTTAGAGTCGCTAAAAGTTGTAAATTGCATGTCCTAGTCCTATCTATAGATTCCGCTGTGTTAGAATCTATTTCAATAGATTCGGATGTGCATATCGATGATGTTGCTAATAGACCCCAACACTTTAGTCTTTCATATTAGACGGTCTGGCCATACGATCTATCCGACCTATCATGAGGTGGATTGTCTTCCCAGTTCGACTTGAGGACCCCGTTTGACCTGCTGACGTGTTCGATCTTAGGTCTCCGTTTGACCTAGAGACCTCGTTTGACATGATAACATGTCTGACCTGAGGACCTCGTTGACCTGATGACCTATTCGACCTATGGACATGTTCGGCCTGAGGTCCTGTTTGACCTGAGGCCTCTGTTTGACCTGAGAAACCCGTTTGACTTGATGACATGTTCGACTTGAGGACCTCGTCTAACTTAGTAACATGTCTGACCTGAGGTCTCCGTTTGACCTGAGGACCTGTTCGACCTGATGTCTCCCGTTTGAGTTGAGATCTCCGTTTAACCTAAGGACCGCGTTTAACAAGAGGACTTGTCCAACCTAGGGCCACCGTATTGACCTTAGGACCTCGTTTTACTTAAGGACCTGTTTGATTTGAGGTCTTCGTTTCCATTTTACCTGAGGATTTGTTTGACCTGAGGTCTCCGTTTGACTTGATGACTTCGTTTGACCTGGGGTCTCCGTTTTACATGAGGATCTCATTTGACATGAGTACCTGTTCGACTTGAGGTCTCCGTTTGACCTAAGGACCTGAGGTCTTCGTTTGACCTGGAGCACCATCGATCTACCTACTCATTCGATCAAGTTGGCTAATTTTTTTGGTCCGATCGACCCAACATGGTATCCTATATTATCTCAATATCTAACTCAACTTTAATCCAATTCCACTACATTCAATATTATTAATATAATTTAATAATATCAAACAATCATTCTTATATATATCACATCAATTTTAATTCATTATTCATCCACTCATATAAATTAACTAATCATTATTTCACATTATCTTTTTCCCACTTTTAAATCAAATCAACTTAACTATTTTATTTTAAATATTATTTTAATCTAACATATAAATCTCACTCAAAACTAAACATACTAATTTTTTTGAAATTAACTCTTGTTAAAAAAAAATAAAACATTTTTAACGGATATATTTGGAATGTTTCATGATGATCTAACGGTTACATGATGATCATTTTTAACGAATATATTTGGAATGTTTCATGATAATTTAACCGTTAAATCAACTATCTTCGACTATTACATGATGATCTAACGGTTACAAACTCTTTGAAATTTCCGTAACAGGGTAGCATTTCCCATAACTTCAATATATCTTCTCTAAAGGCTCATTAGGTGTTTCATCGAATCTAAAACTCTATAAATCAAACCATAAATGAAGAATTGATGCTGGTCCTTTTGCTGTGAAGCCTTGAACCAAAAATAAAAAATAAAAAATAAAAAATATTAATAATAAATAAAAATTGGTGTGAAAATAAATAGGTGGGAATATATATAAAAGAAATAGAAAAGTGAGTTTCCCTTAATTACCCCTGTTGAGTCTGAGAAGGTATTCCAGTGTAAGAAACCCTACCAAAACCCAAATGCCCAACCTCATCATACACCTCTATCCAAACATCATCCGCACTAAAATAGTCATTTAACCCATCGCCAGTCAACACGTCATCCGACGTCGTTTCGCCCCCCGCCCTCCCGTTTCCCGAAATTACATCCCTGCCCCCCTCGCCGCGTTTCTGCTCCTCCTCCAGCCTCCGCCGGCGGCTCCTCTTCCGGCGGCCTCCGATGCATCTGCGCGCCACCGCCCACGGCAGCTTGACGAATGCCAGCGCCAGGATATTCACCACCGCGCACGGGCAGCAGCACACGGCCACGCAGTCGGCGATCACGCCCGCCGTGCACGACTGGCACGATTTCCCGGTGCACGCCACCGCCAGATCTCCGGCATCCTCCTCGACCACGTGGCGCCGCCGGCATTGGTTCCCAGACGACGATGACGTGGATGCCGGAGATGGCCGCTGACGGTCGTCCATCTGATTTGACGATTGATCCTTGTTCTAAAATGCGGTGCAAATGCCTGCGATAAATATGACACACATTTTATTTTCTGTCGCAAGTGTGTTTATGTTTGTTTATTTATTTATGTTTTATAGTGACGCAAGTGATGTAATCTTTACAGTGAAAGAGGCAAAGTAGAGATAAAACATAGGTCGCACATTTTCATTTCTGGTCAACATCATTAGTACAACTTAGTTATATGTGTGCGTATGTGGGAGATGTTACGGTCCCGTTACAGAATTATGCCGTCGAGATTTATAACTGTTAGATTAACTATCCCGACATTTACATGATGATTTAACGGTTACAAATCTTAACGGAATAGTTCCGTAACGATACCGTAGCATTTCCCGCCTCCATGTCTATGTTGTATGCATATAATATATGAGGTGGTGAAAAAAGGTAGCCATTGGGTGAAAAGCAATGAAAAAAGGTTATGTCATTCCAAAGAGGTACCAATATTTAAATAGTAAATATTTCTCTAAAAAAAATATTTAATATTTTAAAATATTAATTTAATAATTTATGGTATATTTCAAATGATCATTTATAAAAATTGTGGTTCATTATTTAAGTAAGTAATTAAGTCATATTTTAAGATACTTTGGTTACTCAAACAGTACCGCTACATGCCCCACCAATTTCTACTCCATGACCCTAACTCCCTGACGTGTATTTGATGTGTTTGTCTAGTCATAATTGGTTACTCAAATCATGTGAATTAATTAATATATGGTATAAAGTGTCTAAGGAAGTAATTAAGTTATATTTTAAGATACCTTGATTACTCAAATGATCATGTGAATTAATTAATATATGGTATAAAGTGAATGAAGTTAGTTTTGGTATTGATCGTCTAGGATAATTAATCAACTTTTAGAACCGAAAGGGGAGGAGTTGATCGATCTAGGCTTGCATGAAATAGACTTGTTCGGAAACGTATTGTCTATATGTTGTGTGGTTTGTTTAATTTACCGTCTATATTATCCTCTTGTTACGAAGAGTTATTGAGGACTATCTCTAGACGTTAGGTTGTTCGAACCATTTAGCCGAATGATCTTAGCTTGATATTTGCATTGGTTAGAAAATCATCATCCCCAACTCCCTAGCTTCTCCATCGTCACTTGATTCTTATTTTCGGTTGATTTATATTTTTGCAATATTTTATAGTTCTTAGTTGATAAAATCATTCATCTTGATTAGTGTGTATAAACATTATTTTACTCTTTTTTGTTATCAACACTGAATTTAAATTCCGAACCGCCTTCCTCGAAAGATCGACCCGGGGAACAAATCTTTCGATTCGATACTCAACAGTCGGTCTTTCGAGGAAGGCGGTTCGGAATTTAGATTTAGTGCATCGTCAACTTGACGGTATAATAGAACACATCCAGACCGTTGAGCCACAAGTTGATGAGCACCTTATCAATGTCAGTCAGATTCATGTGGGCGAGACTAAAGAAGAGAAAGATGCGCTCCCAGAGATTGAGGTTGATATCCTGATGGAGGGAACTCCTTGTCCCAAATTCGAGAGTCCCTCACTTGAGCCATCTCTCCGCACCGTCGAGAAGGCTCCATTTAGCTCGACATGCTCCACGGACACTCTTGTATTCTAAGAGGTTGACTATGGAGCTTTGATGAGAAGAGCTCTAGGTCGTTTCGTTATCATTCTTGGTGCTCGTACTCGGTTCCATAAGAATATTGCCACCCGAGTCCACCAGATTCGCGGTCATGCCACACTTCCCGTGCTGCCGCTTCTTGAGAATACAAAGGCGTGGCATGATCGTCACTTCTTTTTGGACCCCAGCTGAGTCTCTCATGGGTTTCGTCAAGCAGAGGCAACCCAAGTTCTATTACATTCTTAATTATTTCCTTTTTGCCTTTTGTTATTTATCTATGAAATAATTGGAGCTTTGGTAGTTTTCTTGGTAGGAACGAGTTTGAGAGCTCGAGCAGGGGAATTCAGATGAACGTGAAATATCGAGGTTCCGAGGCTGAGCCGGGGCCAGTGAATTGCACGTGCATGCTTACTCTACTCGATGCTTTTTCGGTTTGCACACCTTTTCTCTTTTTATCTTTTTGAGTTGCTTCTTTCTCGTGTCCTTTTTTTTGAGTTGTGTGCTAGCTGCTAGTATTGGTATAAAGTGAATGAATTTATTTTTGGTATTGATCGCCTAGGATAATTAATCAACTCTTAGGCTCGCATGAAATAGACTTGTTTGAAAACGTATTGTCTATATGTTGTGTGGTTTGTTTGATTTACCTTCTATGTTATTCTCTTGTTACGAAGAGTTATTGAGGACTATCTATAGACGTTAGGTTGTTCGAACCATGTAACCGAATGATCTTAGCTTGATATTTGCATTGGTTAGAAAATCATCATTCCCGACTCCCTAGCTTCTCCATCGTCACTTGATTCTCATTTTCGGTTGATTTATGTTTTTGCATTATTTTATAGTTCTTAGTTGATAAAACCATCCATCTTGATTAGTGTGTTTAGGCTTTATTTTACTCTTGTTTGTTATCAATACTGAATCTAAATTTCGAACCGCCTTCCTCGAGAGATCGACACGGGGAATGAATCTTTCGATTCAATACTCGGTAAAAAAAAATAATTTGCTACAACATTGTTAACTTAAATAAGTCTAGCATTTTCTTCTCCAAAAATACTCCTGAGACTGTTAAAGTTGCAATTTGGAAAAAATTTCATGGTATTACTAAATCTAAAAAGGCCAAATATCTAGGGTTATCCTTGAGTATTGGCAGAAACAGGAAAGAGACATTCTCCTATGTGAAGGAGTGTGTTGTGGCTAAAGTGACTAGCTAGAAGAACATATCTCTTAGTGAGGCATGTAAGGAGATTATGAGTAAAACTTTCTTGAGTACACTTCCACCTATGTGATGTCTATTTTCAGGATACCTATGAGTGTTTGTGGGGATATCTGTAGAGTTGTGGCAGGGTTCTGGTGGGGGTAAGAATAGGGAAGGGGGGTATATGAACCATTGGGCTAGTTGGGATAAGTTGGCTAGGCCTCAAATAGATAGGGGGTTGGGGTTCAAAGAGATGAAAGTGTTTAATGAGGCCCTTTTGGTTAAGCAATTGTGGAGAGTGTTAACCAGACAAAATATTTTGATGAGTAGGGTGATTAGACAAATACTTTCATAATCAGAATCTTATGCATATTATGGCCAGGAATCATGACTCCTGGATGTGAAAAAGTTGGTTAGAAGCTAGGAAGTCTTTGTCTTTAGGGGCTAGATATCAAGTGGTTAATGGTCTTTCTATTGATATATGTGATTCTCTTTGGATTCCAAAATCATTACATTTTAGACCTACTTGTTGTTTCCCCGTGGATAAGAAAAAACTGTGCATTGTTTCTGATTTGATGGTTGCAGGGGAAAGAAGGTGAGACAAAGAGTTGATTCTTCAATATTTTACCCCACCAGATGCTGCTAATATCGTAAAGATGCATATCAGTCATAAAAAAACTCAATGATAGATTGGTGTGACATTTTGATTAAAGGGGAATATTTTCTGTAAAGTGTTCTTACCACGTGATTCAGAAGTACAAAAGGTGATGTCTTTGGGATATTGAATCTAGCAATAGTAGCAAGTGTAGGCAGAGACTGTGGAAGGTGGTGTGGCAGTTGCAGTGAAATATAAACTTAGAAACTTTGTTTGGAAATGTTGGCATAATTGGTTGGAGACAAGTGCTAGACTGAAACAGAAGGGAACTGGTGTGGATTCTGGTGTGGGAGCAGAAGAGGGCATAGACCATCTATTCTTCACTTGTGACAGAGCTAAGAGAGTGTGGAAAATTGCTGACCCACAGTGGACTAGGTTGCATTAGACTAACATTTGCTTTAAAGCTTGGTGGGAGGACATTTGTAAGATGCAGAAAACCACCCACAACTTAAGTAGCATTGCTCTTTCTATTTATTTACTGTGATAGACGTGGAAGACAAGGAATAGTCAGCTATTTGAGAAGAAGGAGTGCTCAGAGGCCTTACTGGTAGAATTGGGAAGAGGGTATGATTGGAGTTTTAGGCAGCTTGTGACAAGGTTAGAGCTCAAGGCGTGAGGAGTTTGAATTCTAGAAATTTAAAGGGTTGTGATACTGAGGGGGAGTAGGGAGTAGGGGTGAGCTGGAGTGTGTGATGAGCCGCTCAAGTAAAAATATAATTTATATAAATTCTCCTAACTCGAGCCAAACTCAAGTTGACTCGAGAAAAACTCATATTTGAATAGAATTTTTTTTTTTAATATTGAACTTAGGTACTTTACTGAAACTCAAGCTAATAAAATTAGAGCTGATCTAGAGCATTTGCATATTTTTGTCGAGTCGAGCTCACGCAACAACGAAGAAATCAAGCTTAAGATCAATACTCGAATCGGTTCATTTGGAGGCATAATATAGAGCTGTAAACGAGTCGAGTCGAGCTCGAGCTTATGGTACTCGAGCTCGAACTCAATCTCGAGCTTTTAACAACCCGAACAATAAAATGTTGTTGAAAATTTTTTATTTTCGAGCTTTAACGAACCTTATCGAACTGAATCGAGCTTGACTCGTTAACCAACTGGGCTTGAAATGAGCTCGATCTCGGCTCGTTAAAACCTCGAACTCGAGCCGAACTCGAATCGAGCCGAGCCAGACTTGTTTAATTTACCAACACTACGTATATATGAATCATGTGATGTGATGTTAAATGATTCTAGTCAAAACATCGATAAAACCAAAAAAAATGCCATGTTTCCTTTAAATTTTAGTGGGGTTGGGTAAATGCAAAAGAGGACTGTGGGTATTGATGGGACTAGTTTTTTGTAATCTAACGGGCTAAAAAAATGAAAGAGAGTATTTTTGAAGGGTACATGAAAATAGAAATTGAGAGGGGACGTGAGAGAGACAGACAGAGCCCAAATTGGTGCAAGATTTTCATCTATTTCGAATGTCGTATGGCCATCTCAATTCTCATTATTACATTGGCATTTCATTTATCATCATTTACCATTTATATACAAATAATATGTTATTGCTTGTATTATACAGCTGTCGACAACTAATTAGTGGTAATAAGATTATTTAGAAGTACCTTTCACATCGGCAGTTGTCAATATATAATATTGTTGTTTTTTTTGAAATGCTGCGGTTCTCGTCGGGTATTTAACCGTTAAATTCACGTATAGTTAAAGAAGATAGAAGATCCAACGGTCTAAAAACCCTACGGAATGGTACCGCAATGAGACTGTAGCATTTCCTTGTTTTTTTTATATGTTGTGTCACATGTCTGCTGTAAAATGTAAGGAATATCCTCGAAAATTATGGGATTCATACGTACTGCCTGCCCTATATAATTTATTAAACAAAATATATAAATAATCAGAATGAATTTGTGGAGCTATATAATATGGAAATAATTCGCTGAAAAAATTCAAAATGGAAACATTTGATCTCAAAACTCGATCCGTTTTAATCACCCAAGAAATTTTTAATATTTTTCATTTATTATTTGCACACATAACTATTGGAAGAAGAAAACCTTTTCCAAGCTCCAAGATATGCAATCCTTGATCTGTTTTGTTTTCTAGTACTACCTCATATTTTTAATATGTCTTGTTTTGAGAAGTTACACGTTAATTAAAAATATCTTTTTTGTCAATAATAACTTTATTTAATGAAGATAGAGATAAATATTTTGAGAAAAAAGTGAAGAGTAAATATGAAAAGACGTAATGTATTTATTAGCTGAATGAGGATAATAATAGTAAAATATGTAGAAAAGATCTAAAATGACATTTATTTGACAAATAATTGATAAAGGTAGAATGACATTTAAAAAAAAAGGAGAGAATATTATTTATTTCGATTGTTGGGGTTAAATTAATTGAAGGGGCACAATATATTATGAAAATGAGAATTTAATATGACCGTTTAACATTATTGATTTTAGTTATTTATATCTTTTGTTTTATTTAATTATTTTCTTATTTTTAATATTTATATATAAAGAGCATCCTGAATTTGTTAGAAAATTGATTTATTTTATTAGAGTCATTTACTTGTTGATCAAGATATATATACTTCGGGCTAAGAGTTCTATTCAAAGACTATCTTTTATTATTTTGAGGGAGTTGAGCTTGATTGACATAAAAATATATTAAGAGTTTTCTCTTGATTATCCCAATTGTTTACACTTTCGCTACGTTGTTTGGTATCAATAGGCCAGTACGATTCTTACACATTGTCGCCCAAACGGAATGATGTTGCGCATATGACAGGCGCGACATCATGATCGAGGCACTAGGGCGCCAAATTGTAGATCTGACCACGGTGGTCGAGGAGATCAGACTAACTCAGTCGCTACACACGACGGTCATATGAACCGCGAGCCGGATGTTATATGTGTCGGCCGCAAGGGGTTTCGCGGTGGATGTGGCCAGGGTACTCGCGGTATGCTATTTATTGTGTTTTTGTCATTATTTTCATGTGTTTTGTATGCTTTATTATATAGTTTCATAATCGTTTCGACCTATCGTGTTTTGTGTATTTTTGTTATTGTATAGTACTTTCGTATTTTTGCTTGTTTTCTCTTTTGTTTTGGTGTTGAATAGGTCCCAACGTGTCGAGAACGAGCTGTCCGAGTCGACCGAGCCGTTCAACCAGGAAAATCCGACCAAGCTATACCGGGACGAAGAGAATTCAATTAGGAGAATTTTGGTTTAAGTTTCATGCGAATCAGAGTTGTGTGCGAAAAGTTAGAGCTAAACGAAGTCACACATGCCCGCACGCCACTGCAGCCCAGTGCCCGCGAATTTCAATCTGCACCCGCGAAAGCTTCCCAGCCCGCGAGTTCCGATGTGCGCGCCCAGCTACCCCGTGAGTTCGGAGGCTCGCGCCCGCGCGTGATTGCCTGCCAGCGAGTGGCCTTTCCGCGCGCGCGAATCCGACCGCGAGCTCGCGAGTTCACTACCTGCGCGCCCCGCTCGCGCGCGAGCCCCCAACGACTGCGCGAGTGTTCCCCATGCGCGCCCAGTGCCCTGTCCACTCTCGACCTCGTGAATCTCGTGGCGACCTCGAGAGTGTTTCACTTAATGTGCGTGTTTTTAGTGTGTGTTTGTAGTGTAGCTATATAAAGATATTTTGCTTTGTATTTTTTAACACAACCCTCATTTTTCCAACTTTTAAGTTGGGAAATCCTCTCTATTTTCCTTTTTCTCTTTTTATGTTTTGGTTTGGAACATATGAATCAAGTTTTCCGACAAATTTTCGGCGACATTGTTTCGAGTAAAGTTTCGAGCTTTTGACTCCGTTTCTCATTCCAAGTGCGTGCAAGAGTGGGTACTTAGTCTTAAGCCCCATTACTTCGTATAACTTCGTTTGCTTTTGTAAAAATTGATATTGTGCTTGTGTTGCTTGGAGGAAAACATTGAATCTTTAGATCGTGAATGTTTGACTAAGTGTGACTAGGAGTTAAATGCTTGCTCGTCTTGTGCTAGAGTTTGGTTTAGCTACCTAGGGTTTTAGCTTGCATGACAATGTTCGGTTATTTGTGCGTGTTTGATCATAGAGACTCCGGCGAACCAAAATCTCTCTTTCCCCCTTGATTTCTCTCATCTTCTTGCGTGCTTTTTCTTCCCTTGCTAATTGTTTTCAATTGCCCTCATTTCGTAGATTAGTCTAGCTTAAATTCAAACCTTTTAGGCGAGTAGCATGTTTAAGACCTTTTCGATTGTGTGATTTGGCGACTAGATAGTGAACGAAGCTCCGAAGAGCCTTCATTTGAAAACGACCCGAGGCCGGAAAACTCGGTTATAATACCAAAAAATATACTAAAAAAAATGGCGCCGTTGACGGGGAAGGCGAGTAGGACGTCAAGTTTACTATCTAGTTATCGTTTGTTTCCGTGTTTTTATTGTTTTTTGTGGATTTCGTTTGTTTTTGTGTGTTTCTCTTGTTTATCTCCTTATTTGCGATTTCTCTTGCTTTTTGCTATGTGTGTTCGTGTAAATATCGTGTCGTGTTAGTTGTGTTTTCGTGTTTTCTTCTTTTTTGCCTCGTGTGCCTTTGGGTTGTATTGTTTTTCATGTGCGAGGTACTTCGCTTGAGGAGCTATGATGGATCCATACGACTATTCTTATGCCGACAGCTCGCCTCGTGGATACCCCAACAACTACCATGAGGAGATATACTCGTATGGAGGGCCGCCCTATCTGTATCCGAGCCCTTTTTACCCTCCATCTCAAGTCGATTTTGGTTATTACTCTCCTGGTCATGACGAGATGCCTCATTACTATCTCCTGCCTCCCGATTTTTATGATGCGACATCTCCACCCGAGCCGACTCGAGAAGCTTCTCGAGTCAATCTTGACGAGATTATGGAGCATTTAGAGGAGTGCAATCGATCCCTTCGTGCTTCAATGGCTCCCATATCCGAGAAAGAAGAAACCAAGTTCTATGCTCCACCCTCTCCATCATACGAGCACCAATCGGTTGGTCAACCTTGTACACCGAGGACCGAAGCTTCAATGTCAACAACGGTTGAGCCTACCGAGCGTCACCGAGAGGTTTTGGCAAGCACTCAAGAGGCACTTGCGAGCCTCATGTCGATCATTGAGGAGTTTCATAGTTGGAAGAGCATCCCCATTCCATCCGTTCTTCAAGTCACACTTACGAAGTTCGACTCTACCGTGGTTGCTTTCCTTGACATAAATGCATTTCATATTCCGCTTGGTAGATATTGTTCTCTATCGGCGAGGGTTATTCGAGAGAGCACTCGGTTGGAAGGCGAATTTCGAGCTATGGTGGATCGGTTTGCCTCGTTGAAAGAGATGGGCCTCACTCTCGTATATGACGGAACGCAACCTCTCGACACGAGTGAGGACATCGACGATTTTCTTGTTAAAGAAATATCCTCTCTTGATGATTCGGTCGTGCCACCCACTCTAGGTACGTCAACTCTTTCTCCCGGTGATTGTGCTTTGAGTTCGAATTCTATTGTTGAGAGTGAGCATGGAGAATCGGGTGTTGATATGGTGTATGGGATGGGAGAGAATTCATTTGAGGATTGGATTGTGCCGAACGGTGTTGATAGTGCTCGGGAGGATGATATTGAGGGGGAGAATGTGGTAGTTGATGATTTTGTGGATGTTGTTGAGGAGGATTCTGAGCTATTATGTGATATCGTTGACCCGAGGTGTGTGTTGATTGATGAGTCGACTTGTGATGTTGAGTATGACGTGGTTCCTATGCCCTTTAGGTCGTCGTTTCGTATTATTGAAGATCGTGACTATTTGGAGGAGTTTAACGTGCCTACTTGAGCTTGACGAGTACACGTTCGAGATAGTGCAAACGATTATTTTCAGAGGTCGAGTGTGGGGCCTCGGTTCATAAAGATTCATCTATCCTATTGGTGGTTGTTGATATCCGTGCTCGGTTTCACAAGAATTTGACCACGAGAGTTCATTTCGCCCGCCTTTGTTCCGTGCTACCGGATCGGCTCCTTTTGGAGAATACGAAGGCGTGACATGATCGACACTTTTTCTTGGATCCCGGTTGATTTTTGTTGGGAATGTCGAGCTCAAGACATTAAATTGAGCGCTTTGTGGCAGGCAACCCACTGTTTTTGCAATTTCTTGTTTTTTGTTTTCGTTCGTTAATAAATAGTCCCACAAACCTCACGTTACATGACATTTTCGGAAGAGAAAACAGGATTCGGGGCTGAAATTTTATTGAAAAAGGGGTGAAATTTGGGCTAAGTGTGGAATTTTATGAAAAGAGCCTGTGCCGACCCACTCGGCAATATCGACCTGTTAGTGCCGGGCCAAAAAATTTTATCGAGAAAGTTCCGGGGAGTGTGGACGAGACTCGGGGGTCGAAAACCATAAAAATATGTCTAAGTGATCAAAAAATGGCCCCAGGCCCGCACTGGCCCGGCAGCGCCCGCACAGGCCGTGCGCGACCCAGGGTACACGCGGGACGTTGTTTATTGTGTTTTTGTCGTTATTTTCATGTGTTTTGTGTGCTTTATTATATAGTTTTAGGCTCGTTTTAGTGTCGACCGGTCCATTTTATTGTATTTTGTGTATTTTTGTTATTGTATAGTGTTTTCGTATTTTTCCGCATTTTCTCTTTTGTTTTGGTGTTGAATAGGTCCCAACGTGTCGAGAACGAGCCGTTCGAGCTGACCGAGGCATCCAACCCAGAAAATCCGACCAAGCCATACTGAGACGAAGAGAGTTTAATGAGGAGAATTTCGGTCCAAGTTTCGTGCGAATCGGAATTGTGTGCGAAAAGTTAGAGCTAAACGAAGTCGCACATGCCCGCACGCCACTGCAGCCCAGTGCCCGCGAATTTCAATCCGCACCCGCGAAAAGCTTCCCAGCCCGCGAGTTCCGATGTACGCGCCCAGCTACCCCGCGAGTTTGGAGGCTCGTGCTCGCGAAACCTGTGCAGCCTGCGAGTGTCGTGCTTGCCCGCCAGCTAGTGGCCTTTCTGCGCACGCGAATCCGCTCGCGAGAGTACTACCTGCGCGCCCCGCGCACGTGCGAAGCACCCAACGACCGCGCGAGTGTTCGCCATGCGCGCCCAGTGCCCTGCCCACTCTCGACCTCGCGAATTTCGTGGCGACCTCGAGAGTGTTTCACTTAATGTGCGTGTTTTTAGTGTGTGTTTGTGGTGTAACTATATAAAGACATTTTGCTTTGTATTTTTGAACAAAACCCTCATTTTCCCAACTTTTAAGTTGAGAAATCCTCTCTATTTTCCTTTTTCTCTTTTTATGTTTTGGTTTGGAGCATATGAATCAAGTTTTCCGGCAAATTTCCGGCGACATTGTTTCGAGTAAAGTTTCAAGCTTTTGACTCCGTTTCTCCTTCCAAGTGCGTGCAAGAGTGGGTACTTAGTCTTAAGCCTCATTACTTCGTATAACTTTGTTTGCTTTTGTGAAAATTGATATTGTGCTTGTGTTGCTTGGAGGAAAAAATTGAATCTTTAGATCGTGAATGCTTGACTAATTGTGATTAGGACTTAAATGCTTGCTCGTCTTGTGCTAGAGTTTGGTTTAGCTACCTAGGGTTTTAGCTCGCATGGCAATGTTCGGTTATTTGTGCGTGTTTGATCATAGAGACTCCGGCAAACCAAAATCTCTCTTTCCCCCTTGATTTCTCTCATGTTCTTGCGTGCTTTTTCTTGATTTGCTAATTGCTTTCAATTGCCCTCATTTTGTAGATTAGTCTAGCTTAAATTCAAACCTTCAAGCGAGTAGCATGTTTAGGACCTTTTCGGTTGTGTGATTTGGCGACTAGATAGTGAACGAAGCTCCGAAGAGCCTTCCTTTGAGAACCACCCAAGGTCGGGTAACTCGGTTACTAATACCCAAAAATCTACTCAACAGATGCCCCTCTCCCGATCGCCTCCATCGTTCTTCGGTGACGATGATCTTTGTCCGAGGTAAATTCATTCAGGATGAGGGCCCATTCGGTGATGATCGGTGTTGGATGTCGTCGTCATTCTGGGCGAGATCCCCAAATTTTCCGGGAGCCTAGAGGCTGTCGAATTCTTGGATGAGCATGAGTCAATCGAGGATGAGGGTTCGCCTCTTTTTTATGACGTGGGTCACTCGAATACGAAGGTCCACCTCTTTTTTTTGGCGATGGGTTGACCTAATATGAGCATCCTCCTCGTTTTGATGACGAGGACTATGTGACTGAGAAACACGTGACGGGGAATGTCACAATGCTTCTTTTTCGTCAAAGTATTACAGTTGCCCAAGAAAATAGGTTTAAGTTCTAGGGGACGACCACACAAATAGGTGCTGCTCCCATCAAATTGCACCAGCCTACTTGTTATGCACGTCAGAGATCTTAAATCCTCCTGCTTATGGAATTGCATCCCCACTACAAGACGCCTGCAAACTAACGAGTAATATAACATGCGCCATTCCCGATTTTACTTGTGTTCCTCCAGCCAAGCTAGTGAAGTTGCTTGAGTCGAGGGAAATCAATCATGTCGAGTTTGAGGTGGACTGAATTTTCTGCTCGTGAGTATACCAAGTTATCGGCCCATAAAATTGGTCTTTCGAGATTGTGGAGATGAGATTGCATCGTATTCGAGGGCGAATCCTTTTCGAGATTGGAGAAATGATAATGACGAGATTACGTTGGTCTTTTTGGACAAACATGAGCGTTAGACATATATTGGTTTAATTATGTATTTATTTTATGTTATTTGTTTTAATATTTATTATGGCATCATAGATTTTATTTATTTTATTAGAATTCTTTACTTGTTGGGAAGTATATTCGCTTAGGGTTAGAAGTTCTATTTAAAAACTCATCTTTTATTGTTTTGTGTAGTCCTGATTGAAATAAAAATATATTAGTAAGAAATTTTTCTTCCTTCCCTTAATTATTTACAGTTTTACTATGTCATGTGTATATATATCAGTAATGCTAAGGAGCCAATAGTTGGCTCCGTTATGGAGCTAACAACCAATTGGACAACTACATGTGGGGCTGTCCCACATTAAAGTATTGTAGGACACCTCCACATGGAGTTGTCTCATTGCTTGTTGGCTCTGTAACGGAGTCAACTATTGGCTTTTTAACATTATTGGTATATATATAGTATATATAATCATTTAAAAAAATATAACAAGTTCAAAAGAGCTTGGGGTGTGTGTTTACCTAGTCTTAATCTTGTCTCGTAGTTTGGTCCATTGTGTGCTAGTCAGCCTCTTTTCTAGTACCTTTTATTTTGAATTCTTCAGCTGACCAAAGGGACCTGACATTACGACAAAAAATTGCAAATCAAACCCTTTATAAATGGCGAATGTAACAATTTAATGGTTACACAATTAAGTATATATATTTAACATTTAGACATAAATTTAAATTGAAACAGGAAAAACGTGTGCGGTCCCACGTACGTGAAGCACACTATGTGTGTCCAAGCTTTACAAGAACCGGGTTGGATAAACGGATACGTCATCGCAATGGGTGCGGAACTGTGCGGAGCTGTCTCACGTACGTGAAGCGCACCATGACATAGAAAACTCAGATGAAGTTCAAGTAAGGTTTCATCCCAAAATTAATTAGTGGAAGGAGTAGTAGCCCACTAAACTTATAAATTAGACAAATTTTCCTTATATAAATGATGTGAGACAACTTATAAGTGAATATTCTAATAAATTCACATTTTAAAAATGCAAATCGATCTAAGAGGTAATGGCTTTGTTTGGCAATTGGCGGTTGGCTGTTAGCGGATAGCGGATTCGAGTAGTTGTTTTGACTAGCGGATCAAATTAGCTGATTTGACCAAAAGTTAAGTATTAACTGTTTATAAAATATGTTTGGTAAAATTAGCGGATTGTTGTTAGTTATTTAAAATTCTTTTTTTCTATTTTAGTGTTCTTTAATATATTTTTATAATTCATAAAAAATATTAAAAATTGATCACATATAAAGCAATGTCCAAGTATAAAAATAGGATTTCATGTTTTTATAAATATCTTCATAATAAAATTAAATAACATCACATTTATTCATTTTAACCAAAAATTAAAAATCATAAAAACAACATAAAGATAAAAAAAAGTAAGACCGAAACAAAGCAAAAAAATGCGACAAAACAGCCACTCAAAAATAAAGATAATTATTAGTGTATTAAATACAAGAAACTCACAGTGGAATAACTTTGAGGAAAAGAAACTAAATTAAAGTGTTGTATTAAAAAGCCACCCGCTAACTCAAAAAGCTACTAATAGCAGCGTTTTTAATTTGGCGTTTCAAACCAAAACCGCCAATATGAAAAGCCGATTACCAAACATCAAGTTTTCGTCGGTCAACCTTTCAGAAAAGCTAATGAGATCAAAAACGCCAAAAAATGGCTGAACCGCCAAAAAAACAAACAAGGCCAATATACATTTTAATTATTCATAATTTTATACTCGAATATCATATTAAGAAAATAACTAAATAATATATAATGAGTTTTTTTTATACTTTTACTAATTCGTGCCCCTGCGATGCACGGGAAACAAAATTACGACTGTGTTATAAATTAAATATACAAATAAACTAATCAAGATTTACCCATCATTTTTAAATTAAACCTTGTTGGACACAGTCCGACCGGATGAACCGAGAACGGGTTTATAATCAGTCTAGTTCACTTGAATAAACTTTTGGCTATTGAATCTGTCAACACCAGTCGGTCGAACTGGTTGGGTCGATATGATTTTCTAAATAAATTTGGCTATATTTAAAATTATTTTAAATAAAATTACAAATTTAAATATTAAAATTTTTAAATTGTTTAGCATCTTATTCAATTTATTACAAAAAGTACTATATATATATATATTAAAGTGTATTTTTAAACAAAAAAATTAAATTGCACGATTTTTATAAATTAAATTGTATGATTATATTAAATCGTATTTATAAATCAAAGTGTATGATTTAAAAAAAAAAAAAAAAAAAAAAAATTTAATAAAACTAATATTTATGGGCTGCATTAAATGCTGATCTATTTTTTTACTATTAATTTTAATAAATAGGATGCCTCTTTATATAAGTATAGATTTGGCCGAGAGGTAATGTTTGATGACTGATTCTCGTAAACACATTGATTCGTTTATCTTTGCAGTCCCGATATAAGGGGATTTTATTTTCCTGCATGTGTTAAAAATTAAAAATATCAAGCGGATGGAAGCTAATTGTGTGTAAACCTTTTAAAAATTATATTATTAAAGTTGGGTGAGAAAAAATGAAATTATAGTAAATAGGGTATATATACTTGCTATAAAATTATATATCTGGATACCTTCATATATTTTTATTCTATAATATTTTTATTCTGTAATTAATCACAATCTAAAAATTCTATGCGAATCTAAAAATAAGGGATTATAGTTTTTTAATTAGTACCTAGGAATATTCATTTTGCTGATTTGGTACCTGAACTATATGATACCCAATTCAATATAAGTATAATCATCTTGTTAGTTTTTGTCAATTTTTTCTTGAACTCAGTACAATATAATTAAAATTAATATACTAATATAATGATACAATTTGTTATTTCAACATTTATTGTGTCACATATACTTTTTTTTTTTGGTAGCCAGCCACGGTATCTGAAGCTATGTCCCGACTAATCCGTTGGTCGACCCAGGTCGCACACTTGACAGTGGTGGGTGAGTCTCCCAACAACAGTTTTCTGCATCCACAAGGAATAGACCACGAGACCTTGCTTAAGGGACATCAAACAGCTTACCACTTGCGTCAACTCCTGATGGTTGTGTCGCGTATACTTTTATGTATCATTTATCATAATTTTATATTTGTGAATAATCACATGAATTTACTAATGTTTACATAGTTTTAAGGGTAAAATGTTTTTTCCCATCCGAACTATCATGGTTTTGGCGCATCACCATATAAACTATTTTTTTTTTACAAACCACCATATGAACTATACGAGTTTGTCAATATGCCCCCTAAACCGGATATAAAAGTGGTTTAGGGGGCACATTGACAAACTCGTGATAGTTCATATAGTGGTTTGTAAAAGTATTTAGGGGGCACACATGGTGACCAAACAACTTTTTCAGTCAAAACCACTTTTATATCAGGTTTAGGGGGCACATTGACAAACCCGTATAGTTTATATGGTAGTTTGTAAAAAAAAATAGTTTATATGGTGATGCGCCAAAACCGTGATAGTTTGGATGGGAAAAAGTATTTTACCTTTTAAAAAGAAGTATTTTAAAATAAATATTATTAAAAGACGTTCTACGTGTATACACATATGTAAAAAAATAAAATAAACAATTTAATTCTTTTCGGAACATAATTTATTACAATAATTGTGTTTTATAGTTGTATAAAGTAAGTGTTTCATAATTTATTATATGATGTTAATATTTATTTTGCTAATATCGGACTATCCCAAATCTTTTTTTTTTTCCTTATATAAACTGATAATTCTAAAGTTAATAAATTATATATA
>CACSLK010024540.1:10319328-10351670 GCA_902706635.1 Striga hermonthica | reverse complement strand
GTCGCCGGCTTCTGAAAATTGATAGACGAGCTCGGCCGCCATTAATGGCGGTTTTGCAGCTAAAAAAAAATCACCATCTCCATCTACAATAATTTAATGGCGAACGGAAAAGGTATTGTACAAAGCGACGCCGGGCCGGAGGAGGGTGATGCGCAAATATGGAGGAGGGAGACGCGCAGACATGGTAGAAGAACATTTGGGAATTAGGGCTTTTTTCTAAATTAGATTATCTTCAAGGACTTGGTTGCAATTTAGTAAATCTTATTATATTTTAATTTGGTTCAAGTTCTAACTTTGTAATTTATAGAAAGTCTAATAAATGCAAATTAATCATAAATAAAATACGCAATATATTGTGTATATTCATTATAATATAACTGGGATGTGAGTGCACAATAGTGTTATACAAAATGCACATTAATGACTGATACACTGCACAATAGTGGACGACATGCAATAAATTAAAATTTTATTTTTGAATTTTTATAATTAAAATAATATTTTTTTATATATTTCTTGCATATATATATATTAAATAAAAAAATAAATAATAAATATATAGATATTATAAAATATTAAAATATTATTGGACATAAAAAATCATTTCAATTATTTAAATTACACATTATAATAAAAAATTATATAAATATTAAATAAAAATATTAAATACTGAAGACATTTTTTTTTTTTGTAAAAAATGGCTTGCAATCGAATGCACATTAGTGTTAGTTATATTGCACATTAGTGATTGACAGATTGCACATTAGTGATTAACAGACTGCACTATAGATTTCGAAACAACTCTTTGTAGTATTTTTGGGCAATTGGTAACCGAGTTACCCGGACTTGGGTCGTTCTCGAAGGAAGGCTCTTCGGAGCTTCGTTCACTATCTAGTCACCAAATCACACAAACGAAAAGGTCCTAAACATGCTACTCGCAATTTGGGGGTTTGAATTTAAGCTAAACTAATCTAAGAAATGAGGGCAATTGAAAGCACTTGACAAGGCAAGAAAAAACACGCAAGAAGATGAGAGAAATCAAGGAGGAAAGAGAGATTTTGGTTCGCCGGAGTCACTATGATCAAACACGCACAAATAACCAACCATTGTCATGCGTGCTAAAACCCTAGGTAGCTAAACCAAGCTCTAGCACAAGACGAGCAAACATTTAACTCCTAATCACACTTAGTCAAGCATTCACGATCCAAAGATTCAATCTTTTCCTCCAAGCAACTCAAGCACAATATCATTTTTCACAAAAGCAAACAAAGATATACGAAGTAATGAGGCTTAAGACTAAGTACCCACTCTCACACGCGCTTGGGAAGAGAAACGGAGTCAAAAGCTCGAAACTTTACTCGAAACAATGTCGCCGGAAATTTGCCAGAAAACTTGATTCATAAGCTCCAAACCAAAGTATAAAAAGGAAAAAAAGAAAATAGAGAGGATTTTCCCAACTTAAAAGTTGGGAATGAGGGTTGTTAGCAAAAATACAAAGCATAATGTCTACTTATAGCTACACCACAAACACACACTAAAAACACGCACATTTAATAAGACACTCTCAAGGTCTCCGCAAGATTCGCGAGCTCGTCGGAGGTGATGTGCATGGGCGCGGCACTCTCGAGCTCGTCGAGGGAGTCGCGGGCACGCGAGCATGCTGATGGAGGGACTCTCGAGCTCGTCGTCGGCTCTGCGGGCACGCGAGTGAGGCCGACATAGGCGTTGGGACACTCTCGAACGCGCGGAAGTTGTCGCGAGCACGTGGGCGCAGGTGTTGGCACACTCTCGAGCGCGCGGAAGTTGTAGCGAGCAAGCGAGCAGCTGATGCGAGGCACTCTCGAGCTCGCCGGGAGGTCCGCGAGCACGCTGCGTGCACTTGGCTTGGTCCCGGTGACACTTTGAAGCTCGGTTCGCTCTAATTTCTCGCACACAACTCTGATTCGCACGAAACTTGGACCAAAATTCTCCTCATTTAATTCTCTTCGTCCCGGTATGACTTGGTCGGATTTTCTGGGTAGGACGGCTCGTCTCCTTGTTCTCGACACATTGGACCTATTCAACACCAAAACAAAAGAGAAAACGCGCAAAAATACGAAAACACTATATAATAACAAAAATACACAAAACAAGATAAAATGGACCGATCGACACTAAAACGAGCCTAAAGCTATATAATAAAGCACACAAAGCACATGAAAATAACGACAAAAACACAATAAACAGCAATCAGACAAAGTTTTGTGTTCGAAATTTATATTTTGACTCGATTATTTGTTTTTAATTTTTAATGTTTTTTGTTATCTCGATTCAATATCAGCTTTATTGTTTTAAATAACCGAACGATAGAATTTTATAAAAAATGTTATTTTGTTGTATATATTTTTAGGTCTTTACAACAAAAATAATAAATAAAGAATATTAAATAAACATATTAAAAATAATAAATATATATTCATACCATAAATTATAAAATTATTTGGATTATTTAGCTTAATTCAGATAGCCGATCAAATAAACCCATTATTTAGGGCTTTAGTTTGGTTTGGGCAAAAAAATCATTAAAAAATGCACATTATTGGTAGATATGTTGCACATTAATGATTGTCAAATTGCACTTTATCGACAAAATTGATCGAACTTAATTTGTTGTAAATGCATGCGTGGACGATAGTGTTAGACAAATTGCACAATAATGACTATCATATTGCACAAATAGTGACCAAAACTGAATAAATTAAAATTTCGATTTGCAATTTTTTATTTCAGTTTGATTATGCATTTTTCGCTATCAAAATATCATTTATTTCGGGTCGATGTCATCTTTTTTTTTTTGGGTTTTTTAATAACCAAACTAACTTAACAATATTTCTTAAAATTATATTTTTTTTATTCATCCATAACCAAAGTCTACGATAGTAAAATATAACTATATAAAATTCCATATTATTATTATTATTACTATTATTATAATTTCAGTACGGTTTTATTTTGAGTTCCGACGAAAGTTCGATGGATTTGGTTAACTTATTAATATTGTGCAATCTAACGATTAATATTGTGTACTTTTAATTTTTTTAATAATTACTAATTTAACACATGAACTCAATTGAAATAAACTTATTTTTTCTTAATTTGCAAACAGACTCCTATAAGAAATCTAATTTCCAAACACAATGCCCAATCTCAAACACACGCAGGCCACAACACGATCACCGCCTTCACTAGAACAGTCCGCCGATGACCGCTAGAAATGTGTCGGTGACCATCAATCGGTCCCAGTCAGACTGAAATCGAACAAAAACCTCAAATCGATTCATCGAAATATGAATTTAGGTGATTATAATTGGTGCACAATTTAGGTATTTACAATTCTTGGAGAAGACGAGCGGCGGAGGAAGCAAACTATTCGTGATGGCTATTGCGATTGCGAATTCCGGCGACGAGATTCAGAGGCAGAAGAATCGTCGGAAAAAAAGCTTGTTCGACGGCGGCGCAGAGTTCCATGATGGATGTCGTGACGCCGAGGAGGGGATGACGTCGACGTGGGCCGACGTTGTTGTGCTGTCGTGGGTTGCGTGGTTACGCCATCAACCGCCGCCGTGAGGTTGCGTGAGCACCGGTGCGGGAGAGAGAGATTGACGCGAGGGAGAGAGAGAGATACAGAGATTAGAGAAAGAGAACAGTGAAAGAGGGATGGATGTGTACAATATTGGTGGTGGGGCCCATGGTCATGTGTGATAAATGAGTAAAGTCTATATTTCTCTTAATTATTGGTCATATATGTATATTTGACCACAATGTATGTTATTTTACCATAATGCCATTAATGATTGACTAATTTTTGACTTCATCATAACAATTGATATGATTGATCCCATGGTGCAAATTCATTCTTATTTCTTTCCATAAGTACAATTCTCATATGATTCTAACTCTCTCTCTCTCTCTCTATATATATATAATTGAAGATCAAATGATTAATTTGATAAATTATATACGAAAATTTAATAAAAACTAAATTCTAAAACCCATAAATTTATTTTAGCTAAATAGTTACTATTTTAAAAGTTATCTTCGCCAAAAAATGATGGTATTCTAACGAAAAATTCCACTGAAAATCCATTCCCAATATGTTGAGTACGATTTTTTCTAATCGTATATATTTAATATATTTTATTTTTGACAGATATATCGAAGGGAGCAGAAAAGCTGTGAGAGAAAGAAGTCGCATGTACACAATTTTGATTGGAGATGTTGGATTGCAAATTTCATATTCAGTGCACAGACTACGTTTTCTTTGGTGATTTCCTTCTACTAGATGTTCACATATTCTCCGATATTCGGAGAATATGGTGGCTTCCTCCGAAAGAAGCCACCACATTTCTTGAGCAGATTTAGGATAGCAGATACGAGATCATGCACACACTGAAATTGAGATTCATCCAAAAATCATCTGAGCTCGATATTCTTTCACCTATCATCTCTGATATGTTTTCTCTAGACCATTTTCCGGCTAATTTATTATGAACTCATATTTGATATATCGGATTTAAAATGTGTCTGAACGTTTGATTCTTTAGTTATTTTTTTTTTTTTTCGGTAGTGGCATTTGAGGATATGAATTGTACGAACTATTTTTTAGTGAAATATATTGGTGTGTTGTCGTACTCTACAAATGTTTCTTACTTGTAGATAAGGGTTTGCTTGTATACAAATTAATTTACTTATTTTTATTTCAATTTAAATTTAACTAAATTTTAACTCAACTCCACTATCTTTAATATTATTCATATAACGGTAAATTCTTCTTAAATCCCCAATCCACAATTCTTTTTCCTTGTCAGTCCCCGTTGCATTTCATTTTCCTCTTTACTCCCTAATACATATTTCTCTTTCCTCTCAGCTCCCCATATAAATACTAATACTATTATTATTCATTTATTTTGTTATTTAATAAAAAAAGGGGAAAAAATAGGTTCTCTCTCTCGTCTTTACTCTCTTTCTCCAGATCTGGAAAAAAAAAAAATCGAATACGAAGCTCCAAATGATCTATCCATGGAGAAACACATATCCTCCTTCGCCTCCATAGCTATAGCCACGCGTACCCTCTTTCTCCTCTACCTGCAAACCACCTCTCGAACGACTCTCAGGCCATGGTCGTCTTTGTTAAATTGCCAGAAAAAAAAAAGAAGAAGAAGCAGAAGAAGTTTCTTTTAACAAGACCTAGTAGGAATTATGAGCGATTGTCGAAATCCGAAGCTGCCCACTGATTAACAGAAGAGAAATCTACCATGTGTAAGAGAATTAATTACTCTCTCTTACCCCCACAGTAGTGCATATATGGCAATCGCGACACACAAATTTTGCTACGCGAATTCTCAAATTATAACCGCAAGCCACCAATATTTTCTGATGATTCATGATGTATGCAACTAATGCAAGTGAGTTTTCAGTTTCTCCGGTTATGAGAATTACAGAAATTTCATGAAGATGTTAATTGGAGTTAATTATCTAGTGCATTAGTTTTCCAAGTTTTTTTTTTTTTAATGTTTAAGTTGAATATCGTAGATTGTAAACTTATAATTCGTTCTTTTTTTTTTCCCCTGGTAATGATTTGGTTTTATGGAGCATTATAAGCAGTTTTTTAACTTAAAAAATGAGTGAATTTAGTAAAATTACTTCTTAATTTTATGCAATTACCATGATTAATGGATATTGATGGTCCTGTGCTTGTGCTTTTAATTAAACACATACGCAGGATGAATTTGAATAATGTTTTCCCTGTAAGAGTATTGTGTGGAATTTATCATTTCTCCTCTCTCTTTGTTGGATTTTAGATTGGCTTTGATCTACATTAGATGAACATCTTTACAGTTAAGTTGTGATTTGGGAAATGGAAATGGTGATTGTACAGTAGCTTATACTAGGTTTGTTAATGGTTGGAGACAATGATGTGATGGAAACAATCTTTTAATAGCAACCCAACGGATGTTGCACTCCTGATGCAGTTGGGCTGTGATTGGGTGTTTTTGGCCTGGAAGTTTAGGGGTGATATTTTATACCCGAGAACCGAACCGGACCGGTTCAGTCCGGTTATTCAAAAAAATGAAAGTTTTAGGGGTGATTTGGCTATTTTGAGCATTTGTTATAGGTTTATACTAAGTTACGTATTTTGTGGATTGTCTAAATTTAAATTTCTTGTAGGAGTTTGAGGGTGTACTTGCGAGATTTGCTAAGAAATAGTTATCGGCCCCTGTCCACATTTGTTAAGACAGTGCCGATGTGGCCGAGGGTCTTGGCTATGTGACGAGCGACGACTATGATCTTCTCCTCACTGTGTTCTGACATTTTTGTAGTGGAATGGAGCTCGGATTTTGGGGGAAAACAAATTGGTATTCACAAAGATTGTTGATTTGTGTCTTCCTTTTTGTATTTCAATCACAACAAATGGAGATATGATGAAGCTGAGAAAGATGGAGCGGTGGGGCACACCAAACGCGGTAGACAAGACGAAATAAAAAATCATGATTAATAATCTAATACATGTTTTTCTTAACAACAATACCTAGCATATCTTATTATAGTACCTACGACCTAGCATTTAGTATCGATTTTGGTCAAAGAAAATGTATCACTTTAATTTGCTTTCATTTGCTCTAAATTATTAGTTTAATTTCGTGAATTCCAACCTCATCAAGCGAGTAGAATGTGTATGACCTTCTTTTCGGTTGAGTGATTTAGCGACTAGATAGTGAACGAAGCTCCGAAGAGGCTTTCTTTGAGAACGACCCGAGTCCGGGTAACTCAGTTACCAATTGCCTAAAAATACTACAAACATAAGACAGTACCGCAATTATGGTGTTCTAGTACCAGATATCGGGTTTTCAGTACCAACTCCGACAAATATATATATAAAAAAAAAGAATTTCGTAAAATGGTACCAGTT
The DNA here is from genome assembly GCA_902706635.1 of Striga hermonthica. Taxonomy (NCBI): domain Eukaryota; kingdom Viridiplantae; phylum Streptophyta; class Magnoliopsida; order Lamiales; family Orobanchaceae; genus Striga; species Striga hermonthica. The sequence continues at coordinate 10,344,721 of CACSLK010024540.1, read as the reverse complement.
TTTCCACAAAAGTACCACTTCTTCTTCTAAACAGTACCAATTATTGATCAATTAGTACCTACTTTGTAGAAAGAACGAAAAATGGATTACTTCAAATTTGGTCAATATTTTCAAAATTAGTACCAAAAGTAGAGTAACATAGTACCACAATTATGGTGTTCTAGTACCAGATATCGAGTCTTCAATACCAACTCCCACAAACATAAAAAACGACAAATTCCGATCTCAAATGATGTTTACATGACCAATAATCACTCTCATATTAATTTCTATGAGATTTAGAAAGTGTTTAATTAAGTTTAATCGCAAATTGGTCGGACTCAACAAACACATGAAAAAACACTACTAATACACTTCATCTCATTGAATGACACACTTTATCTCATTGAATGATCATACATGACTATTATAAATTCTATATATATGTTTTGACTTCCACAATTTCTCAACCAAATCACGCGTGAACGATCCACGTGGCATGGTAGACATGGAGAATTAAAAAAATTACGATTACTAAAGCGGTACCAGTTTTGATAGATAGTACCAGTTATTCTTCTGCGCATTACCTGTTTTTAATCAATTAGTACCTACATTTGGTCAACAAAAATGGATTACTTCAATTATTGTCAACATTTACAAAAAGTTGTACCAGACATAGAGTGAGATAGTACCAGTTGCATATTATCATAGTACCTGATATTGGGTCTTTAGTACCACTTGTAATGAACACATGAAACACCGAATTTCAGTCTTGAATGATGTTTATATGAACCATAATCACTCTCACATTAGTTTATATGTGATTTAAAATGTTTTAAATTGAGTTTAATCGTAAAATGGTCATAAACTCGACGCACTAATGAGAAGTCACTACTAATACACTTCATTTCATTGAATGACACACTTTATCTCATAGAATCATCATACATGACTACTCCAAATTCTACCTATATGTTTTAACTTCCAGTATTTTTCATCCAAATCACGCGTGAACGATCCACGTGTCATGGTAGACATGCAGGATTAGAGAAATCACGATTCTTAACATAGTACCTGTTTTAGCCAATATAGTACCGTATCTTCTTCTACGTGGTACCAATTATTGATCAATTAGTACCAACTTTTAGTCAACGAACATGGATTATTCAATTGTGGTCAACATTTGCAATAATTGGTACAAAATTTAGAGTAATTTAGTACCATCTTTCGGTATTGTAGTACCAAATATTTGGTCTTTAGTACCACTTGTAACGAACACATAAAAACACAGAGTTTCGGTCTCGAGTGATGTTATATGAACCATAATCATTCCCATATTAGTTTATAGGAGATTTAAAATGTTTTAAATTGAGTTTAATCGTAAAATGGTCATGAACACGACGCACTAATGAGAAATCACTACTAATACACTTCATTTTATTGAATGACACATTTCATCTCATAGAATAATCATACATGACTACTCCAAATTCTACCTATATGTTTTAACTTCCACTATTTTTCATCCAAATCACGCATGAACGATCCACGTGTCATGGTAGACATATAGGATTAGAAAATCACGATTCTTAAAATACTTCTTTATAGAATATGATTGTCGGTCTTTTGATACCTGTTTTAGCCAATACATTACCTCATCTTCTTCTACGTGGTACCAGTTATTGATCAATTAGTACCAACTTTTAGTCAACTAAAATGGATTATTCAATTGTGGTCAACATTTGCAATAATTAGTACCAAACCTAGAGTAAGTTAGTACCATCTTTCGGTGTTATAGTACCAGATAATTGGTCTTTAGTACCACTTGTAATGAACACATAAAAATACTGAATTTCAGTCTCGAGTGATGTATATATGAACCATAATCACTCTCACATTAGTTTATATGAGATTTAAAATATTTTTAATTGAGTTTAATCATAAATTGGTCATGAACTCAACATACTAATGAGAAAACACTACTAATACACTTCATTACCGATCGAGTTTTCAGTACCGACTCCGACGAACATAAAAAAGATGAATTTAGTAAAATGGTGTATGTTTTTCCACAAAAAATACCACTTCTTCCTCTATGCACTCCCAGTTACTGATCAATTAGTATCTACTTTGTAGAAAGAACGAAAAATGGATTACTTCAAATTTGGTCAACATTTTCACAATTAGTACAACAGCTAGAGTAAGATAGTACCAGCTTTATGGTGTTTTAGTACCAGATATCGGGTCTTTAGTACAAACTTCGACGTACATAAAAAACCACCAAATTTCAGTTTCAAATGATGTTTATATGACCAATTATCACTCTCACATAGTTTCTATGAGATTTAAAATGTGTTTAATTAATTTTAATTGCAAATTGGTCACGAACTCAAATGATCATACATGATTTAAAAGACACACTGAATGATCATACATGACTACTCCAAATTCTAATTATAAGTTTTAACTTCCACTATTTCTCAACCAAATCACGCGTGAATTATCCACGTGGCATGGTAGATATGGAGGATTAAGGAAATCACGATTACTAAATTGGTACCAGTTTTGACAGAATTAGTACCGTTTCTTTTTCTGCGTAATACCTGTTTTTAATCAATTAATACCTATTTTTTGTCAGCGAAAATAGATTACTTCAGTTTTGGTAAATATTTGCAAAATTTGGTACCAAACCTATAGTAAGATAGTACCAGCTTTTGGTATATTAGTACCAGATATCGGGTCTTTAGTACCAACTCTGACGAACATAAAAAACACTGAATTTTGGTCTCAAATGATGTTTATATGACTCATTATCACTCTTACATTAGTTTCTATGAGATTTAAAATGTGTTTAATTAAGTTTAATTGCAAATTGGTCACGAATTCAACACACTAATAAAAACACCACTAATACATTTCATCTCATTAAAAGACACACTTCATCTCATTAAATGATCATATAACTACTCCAAATTTTACCTATATGTTTTAACTTCCACTATTTCTCAATCAAATCACGCGTGAACGATCCACGTGGCATGGAGGGAAAATTTCATTGTAGGACTTGACTTTTTGTTATTGTGTGACAATAAGGCCTAAATTTTTAACTTTTTCATTTGAAGGTTTCACTTTTAAGTTATTCCCAATATAAGACCTACTTTTACATTCTCCTTTTCAAATTACGACTCCATATCAATTTGTATTTTGATATAATTATGTAAACAACAATATTTTTTTTTTTAAATTTACTTTCTAAGTGCTTTTTAGTAAAATTATCTAATAAGATAATTATTTCATAATTTACATTTATGAAAAAACTTAATGAAATTTATTTAAAAGTTAAAAAGTAAATATTAACTTAATTTTAATCTAAATATGTGATAACATTAAAATATAAACTATTTAGAAAAATAGTTTTATTTTTTATAAATAAACTTATAGAAAATATTTTTTTTGAATAAAAGTAACTACAATATAATATTTCGGTTATTAGTTTTATATATTCTTAACTTTTTCAAAAATTTAAACTCTATTCACAAACAATATTTTCTAAAATTTTATTTAAAAATAAATAAATTTATTTTTCTAAATAGTTTATATTTTAATGCTATCACATATTTAAATTAAAATTAAATTAAAATTTAATCTTTATCTTTTAAAATAAATATTTAAAACTTTAACTTTTTAACTTTCAAAAATTGAACCTTTTAAATTTTAACAAATAAATATTTAAAATTTTAGTCCTTGGCACATGGGATTTCACAATAAATAATATAATCTTGCCTTAACGACCATTTATATTAAAATTATATTTCTTTTAGTGTTTTAAAATGTTTATAACGTAATTCGTCGCGTTTTTCCTCTTATACATACAACTAATTAGAAATTCGTATTGCCTAAGCTATTAGAATATAAATAAATTTTGTTTGTTAGAAATATCATATATTTGCATATAATAAAATTGGGTTGTTAATATTAAAAAATATTTTAGTAACATTATATGACACTAAATTTTAGAGTAAAATAACGTTGAGTATCATGATTAATAAGATGAGGGCGGTTTTATTTTGGCATTAAATGTCCAAATTTAAATGATATGAATTTTATTTGGTGTGGTTAGAATTGTATATAATTTTGAAAATAAAATAAGTGGTATGAATTTTATTTGGTATACGTTTAAAAGTCAAATTTTATGTTGATTTGTTATAAAATCTAGGTGTTATAATTCTCAATTTTTAGCATATTTCCTATAATAACTTGTCATAAGATAATTCATACACTATTTTAGGCATATATTCCTACATATACATGTTCGGTTTTAGGCTTGAGAATTACCATAAACTATTTCAAGTTCTTTTTTCCCAAGTTACCATATACTTCACTTACTCTTTCTTATTTAATTCATATAATAATTAATATAATAAATATGTATTCTTTTTATTTTTAAATATTTATAATTGTTTTATTTTAATTTTATTTTTGTATGTTAAAATTTAATGATCTTCTATTTGACATCCATATTGTATATATAAAATAAAAAATAATTACATCTATCAATATAAATAAAACTATATGTATTAAAAGATAATTTCAACAATAATTATTTTATAACAAAAATAATAAAAATCTAATTCAGTAATACACATAAAATATTCATTTGAATTCGTGTTATCATATATTTTATATAAAATAAGAAAATTAAATGCAAAAATAAGGACCACATTTTGAATCAATTATTACTATGTTAGTTATTCATATTTTTATATATTCATTATACATAATTTACAATATAAAAGTTATAAATTATTTTAATTTTTCTATTATACAAATATTAATATAATTACGTACCCGTGTAGTACACATGTATCGTACTAGTTGATATATCTTTCTCTTGAAAATTAGATAGATCTTTGAATAAATAATTTCTAATAAAATTTAAATTATATAATTTAATTTTATAAAAATTATTTGGTAAATTTGAACGACATAAAATACAGATTTATAGATTTAGTATAATATAAATTTATATGAAATAAAGATTAGTAAAATATAAATTTTTTTAATTTAGACAATTTATACAAAACTAAATTTATACTAATTAATAAAAAATTAAGAAAAATTAGTGGTAGAAGAGATAAATAGTGAAGATGATAAAAAGAAAATAATAAAAAATATGTGGAGAAAGAAAGAAAGAAAGAAAAATAATAAAAAATTAAAAAAGTTAGTAGTGGAGGGAGAGAGAAATAATAAAATAATATGTAAAGGTAAATTTTAGTGGGATGATGTCATTATTTATTTTATTTTTGATTTAATTTAACAATAGGAAGTTAGGAGAAAGAAAATTAAGGGGGCATGGAGTGTAGAGTAAAAAAAATAGAGAGGGGACTGACAAGGAATTTAGAAAAGGGATTGGGGATTTTAGAAGAAGTTTCCCTTCATATAATTGAATAATACAAATCAATCATTCTTACACATCACACCAACTTTAATTCACTATTCATCAACTCACACAATTTTAACTACATATCATTTCCAATTATTTATCTCTTACTTTTACATCAAATAAACTTTAATCATTTTATTTTTAATATTATTTTAATACATTCTTTAAATTTCACTACAACTAACCATACCACATTTTTCAAAATTAACTATGGTTAACCAAAATAACTCAATTTGAACAAATTATTTCATAAACAATCAAGCTCTAAATTTTACCTATACGTATGTTGACGGACGTTTCCAGTCAACAGTTAATTAATTCTCTAGTGAAATTGTTTAGTAGAAAATAAGACGGAGAGAAACGGATTTCTTATTTGCTTGTGGGTCAGCTCGGCGTTTGACACTTGTGGTCGGCACTTTACTGTAATTACAAGGGGGCACTATTCTTTAGAGAGAGAAATATGTGGTTGTTACAGAATTAAAAATGAGTTCAGCTGCCCTTTCCAAAGTGACATAAATGAGCTATTTATACTACTCTCAGCTGGGCACTGTTGGGACACTGTTCACGCCGTCCCGCTACACAATGAGAAGGAATGACAGGTAGTGTCAGACATTAAATGCAGTCAGCAGATTGACCGTGATGATCCCTGCAGCATTAAATGACAGCATGGGGTGCATTAAATGCTGTCAGGTATGGACATAGGCTTTTACTCCTTTGGGATAAACAGCTCGTACGGAACGTCCCATCAGCGTAATTCCGCCCCACGTCTTCTACCGACTCGCTGACCGGCCTTCATCGATGACATCCTTCTACTCGACCTCAGGGTCACCCGCAGGCCAACACTTGTGGCCGCTCGATCTTTTCCTTCGTGGGGTCGTTCATGGAGGCCGACGTCGTTCCTACTTGGCATCTTGACTCGAGATTCTGGGACACGTACTCGTCCATTAGGTTGTCGTTGAACCCGCTGTTTTTTCAATGATTTGTCCTGGGGCCGAGTTGGTTTGGGTCCTCGGCCGGTTTGTTCCCACCCCCTCCTAATTAGGCGGGTAATCGAGAGTCAACTCGGGTATCAACATATTGGCCCCCGAGATCGAATGGGACTTTAGGACTGTCTCGGTCGAGGTCGGCCCATTCTTTCAAGGGTCTGAGCTGACCATCCGTCCAAGAGTCGCGCGGTTCCCAAAAGGTGTTCGTCCCTCAAGGGCGCCTTGAATGATGGACGTGCGACATGACTTGATGTGACGCTCTGACTTCCACAATGTGGATGTTAGGGCGCGTGGCCAGCAGACGCGGACGCGTCGGCTGACGGTTGGACGCATGAGGGATAGGTGGCGGCAATCGGCTGGACCACTCGTAAGATTTGAACAGTCCTGTTTCTTCTTTTTGATTTCAAATTTTTCGGCCGTTGGGGACACGTGGCGAGGCCCGGTTAGTGGGACAGGTGGCGATTCCCCTTACGGCGATGAGGTCAGGCCTCTCGACGACAGAGACGGCCTTCGGTATTGGTGATGGTGAGGAAGATGTGGATGTTAGCTTTCTCGACGCGTCAGACTCGGATGTTGACCCCGACCTTGTTCGCGAGACCCTGCGCGGCGACACGGGCAGTCGGGAGCGAGTTCCCATGGGTCGTGGCAACTCGGCCACTGATGCCGCGATTGAGGCGGTCACTTTGGTGCCTCCGGGCTGTTGGCGTCGACCTCCCCGCATCTGGCCGGTGCCTAGTGAGAAGTTGGCGTGGAGCATGCCTTCCGTTATTGATGACGTCGACGTCGTCCAGCTCTGGAGCAAGTATTATTCCAGCCCCGGGGTTCACATATTTGCGCCTTACGCCGGGGAGCAAATCCATTGCCCGCCGCCCGACTGCATTGGTGTGTATCGGTCTAGCATCTTGCTCGGCCTGCAATTCCCGCTACCGGATGCGTTGAGCAGTATTTTAAGTGAGCTTGACGTCGGCATCAGCCAAATTGTGCCGACTGCTTTCGCTAGGCTGATCAGCCTAATCGTCCTCCATCGACGTCAGCGATGGGCGGGTCCCACGGGTGCCGAGGTGAGGTCGCTTCTCAACTTCATGCTAGGCTCCTCCGGGAATTATTACTGCGTGACAGTTTCCGACGTCGGCAGTTCGGTGGTCTACAAACTTCTGGAAACCCTCCACGGTTATCTGCCGGAGTGGTTTTGGGTTGGCGGTGCCTGGCGTACTGCTAGTGCTACTCAGCATCCTAAAACAAATTTTGTCACCGGCCCTCGTAAGTTTCGTTAACCGTCCTTACAGCTCATTCTAATTCAAACTTATTTTCTATATAACAGGTTGGTGTTTTACGTTTTCAGTCCGTAATCGAAACCCTCCCATCAGCAGCGTTTTTGCCGACAAGCTTAAGACCCTACTCGAACTTTCTCCCGAGAGCTGTCATTACAGGAGTCTCGTGAAACAGGAGTGTTGCTGGAACACGGTCTCTGTCCTGCCCTCCACAGCTCCCTTGTGCCGGGTGAGTTACTACTCGACGCTTTGCTCGAATTTGTCGTTTATTATCAGCTCCCTTGTCGTTTTTTCTCTTTTTTTTTTTATTTTTAAAGTCGGCCCGTCTTTTGTAGTTTATTATCCACTGCTTCGTGAGAGTGGGTTTTGCTCCACAAAGGAAGCCAACGTCTACCGACGCGCTCACCCCAACGCTCTTAGAACACGATCACAAGATATGTCGGCCAGAATGAGAATGGCTATGGAGCGCGCCAAGAGGGCCGCTTCGGTGAGTTCGGACAAGGTCGGGGAGACCGTGGCCCCGGGTAACAAGACCACGGTCGAGGTCGAGAAGGTACCTGATCCAGGTTCCTTTACACGCCCGGATGATGTCGTCATCTAGGAGATTGCCTCCGACGATGAGGGCGGCCCCCAGGATTCCAACCTGCCGCCCGAGCAGACAACGCGAGGCGGACGCGGGACGACTAAAAGAGTGAGCGAGGCGGATGGTGCCGCTCGGCCTGGTACGAAAAAGAAAAGGACTGCGCCGGTCGAGGAGCCGTCGCCCCCCAAGAGGACCCCACTGTCCCATGCGAAAGGGTCGGACCCCTATATCCCAATTGACCCCGTCAGGCGTGCTCGGTATGCCGTGGAGATGCCAGTCTTTCTTGACGAGTGGTTTCTGGATGCCAGGTTGGCACGAGGGGTCAAGGTCCCCAACGAGTTCGACCTTCCGAATTAGGTGATGATGGTCTCCCGCATTCCTCTCGTGTGCTGGTCGGCCGCAGTTTCTAAACTCTCTACCCCCAACCTTATCCAGCACTCCGCCGGGCTCGTGGGGCATGCCCTGGTCCAGCTTGTTCACGCGGCCGAGCAGGCTCACAAGGCTTTGGCAGACTTGGCGAAGTTGGGGGACGAGCACAAGAATTGTCCGGCTCGGATCCGCGCCCTGATGGACAAGGCCAACAAGGCGGACGACTTGGAAATGCGACTTGCTATGGCCGAGGCCGAGGTGGTCGGAGCTAAGGAGGCCGCTGCTGCGTCTGCCGAGAAGGCAGCTCATGCCTGGGCCGAGCTGGAGGCCGAGAGGAAGGCCTGGCCTGAGGAGAAACGGGCATTGGAGGAGAAAGTCTGCCTCCAAAAAATCAGAGCTTTCTAGGAAATGCGCTGCGGATCTGGCTCGGCTGTCTGAACGCGTCAACGAGCTTCGTGTCCAGGTCGATGTCTATGCCGCGGCCGAGGAGATGAGGAATGACCCTTCGACGAGATTTCCGCGGACATGGACTCTGGCGCCGCGTACAACCTCTGCTGGTTTTTCCAGTGCCTCGACCATGGCCTCCTTACACTTGATGACTTCCGGCCGATCAAGAAGGCCAATATTGCGAAGCACAAGCTGACCGAGAGCTACCGTGGCGTTGTTTGTGAGGTCGACGAGGAAGAAGCGGCGTTTTTTCGGTGCAAGAAGGGGTGGGGGGACGACGTCCTGGTCGGTTTTGAGAATTTCGACCCTCGCCGCCCGGACGAGTGGTCGCTGAAAGAGGGGCGAGCAGTTGAGCAGTTACAAGGCTTACCTACCCGAGTCCTTGGAAGGTGTCGATCAGCAAGCCGGCCCCTCGAGGGCGAATGATTCTTAGCTTTTGTCCGGCCTGCGTGTTGCCGTTTTGTCGTACGTGGCTTTTGTATTTTGTTTTACTTTTGTTCGGCCTGGGGCCGCCATTTTGCCGCATGTAGCTTTTATATTTTGTTTTGTAACCGCCGAATGGGTTGAACAATTTTATTTTGAATGGAGCTTTAATAGCTTTGGAAGCTTTTTGTTCGTGTGCATGATTTTTGGTTTTTCTTTACAATGTTGCTCTGTATAATTTACTTCTTCCCTGGCCGACCTACTTCCGTGGTCGTCGTTTCTATTTTGGCTTCTTACCTAACCGAATCACCTTTGGAATTCGGTTAGTACTATTATTGAGCCTAATCGGCCCTACTTCGGGGCCGGCCTGCGCAGTGTACTGCGTCTTTTAGGCAGCTTTGACCTTTTCTGGGCCTCTTATTGGGCCCGACAGTACTGTGGCCTTATCGAGCCGCTTCTCGAGCCCGGCGTGTGTGGTTCCTCACGCGTTCTTGATTTGTATGGCTTGTGACTTGATATTCAATGAGGGCTAAGGGCGAAGACAATAAATGTACATAATTTAAAGCATATAATTTGGTTTATCAATCGCGGTTTACAATTTTCGTGCATTTTGGGTCGTCCTAGACCTATTGATAAAACTTTTTCAAAAACGCCGAGTTCCATGGGTATTGGTGGGGAGTGCCGTCTAGGTACTCTAGTCTGTAGGCCCCATTTGGGAGGGCTTTGCTGACTTTGTAAGGCCCCTCCCATTTCGGCTTCAGGGGTCCGGAGTCTGACCCCATCACTCTTTTCAGCACTAAATCGCCGACTTGGTGGGATCGCGTCTTGAGGCGAGAGTTGATGTATCTTTCGCTCCGTCTTTTGTAGGCGGCGTTCCTGAGTGCGGCCTGAGACCGTAGCTCGTCCAGGAGATCGAGGTTGGCCCTTAACGACTCGTCGTTTAACGTTTTCTCGAAATTTGCTACACGGTATGTCGGTGCGCCGAGCTCAACCAGAATCATTGCTTCGGATTCGTATGCTAAGGAGAACGACGTCTCCCCGGTAGATGACCTGGTAGTGGTGCGGTATGACCAGAGCACTCCCGATAATTCGTCTGGCCAGGTTCCCTTTGCGGATTCTAGTCGGACTTTCAGTCTTTGCTTAATGATTTTGTTCACGGCCTCAACTTGACCGTTTGATTGAGGGTGGTACGGGGTGGAGAAGAAATGTTTAACGCCGTGTTCTTCGCAAAATGCTTCAAGCTTCTTCCCTTCAAACTGTCTTCCATTGTCGGTAATGACCGAATTTGGCACCCCGAAGCGGCAAATAATTGACTTCCAAAGGAAGTCGATCACTTTCTGTTCGGTTATCGTGACGAGGGGCTCAGCTTCTGCCCACTTAGTGAATTAGTCGACGGCTACGATGGCGTACTTCACTCCTCCTTTACCCGTTGGCAAGGGTCCGATCAGATCGATCCTCCAATTGGCGAATGGCCATGGGCTGAATACCAAATTGAGGGGTTGCGAGGGTTGAACGATGTTTGGAGCGAAGACTTGGCATTTGGCGCATTTCCTGACCATTTCGAGGGCGTCCTTCTTTAACGTCGGCTAGTGGTAGCCCTGTCTTAATATTCTTTGAGCGAGTGCATATCCCCCGGAATGGTTTCCGCATGCCCCCTCGTGGACTTCTTTCATGATATATTCGATTTTCTTCTCATCCACGCATTTTAGTAGAGGTCCTGAGAATCCTCGCTTGAATAACTCGCCGACCACGATCGTAAAACGGGCAGCCCAGGAACACAACTATCTGGCCTCTCTCGGGTCGGGTGGCAAGCTGTCGTGTGCGAGGTACGATATGATTGGGTCCATCCTAGCCGGTTCCGTGCCGCCTGAGGTTGACCCAGCACTCAGTATGGCACCAGTGGCTATTGAAGGGTGTTCTTTGTTTTCGACTTGCACGTAGTCGACGCTTTCTACCCCGTCACTTGAAGCGAGTTTGGCCAGTGCATCAGCCTGTATGTTATCCGTCCTGGGGATATGCTCCACTTGGGTCCGGAACTTCTTGAGTCTCTTTTTGGCGAGACTCAAGTAAGGGACGAGTCAAGGCTCTTTTACTTCGTACTCGCCTAGTATCCGCTTGACCATAAGCATTGAGTCCGAGTAGATGACCAAGTCGGTCAGGCTCATTGCTTCTGCCAGGGCCAACCCGGATAGCAATGATTCATATTCAGCTTCGTTGTTCGTCGCGGGGAAGAGGTATTGAATCGAGTGACAAAATAATTTCTTTTGGGGATCCATGAGGACGACTCCCCCACCGGCTCTTCCGGCGGTGGACGAGCCGTCGACGTACATCACCCAGGGTTCATCGTTCTTCGCTTCCTCGATCCCCGGCGTGAACTCGGCGATGAAGTCTGATAGTACTTGCCCTTTTATTGTTGTCCGGGGCTGGAAATGGACGTCATACTGTCCCAATTCGACCGCCCACTTGACCATCCAGCCCGAGGTGTCACGCCGATGTAGGATTTTCTTTAAGGGAAATGAGGTGAGGACGATCACAGTGTACTCAAGGAAATAGGGTCTTAGCTTTCAGGCGGCCGTTACTGTGCATAGGCCAACTTCTCCATTGGTCCGTACCTCAGTTCGGCGTCGTGGAGGGCTTTGCTTACATAATAGACGGGGTATTGTTGTGAATCAGCCTCTCGGATCAAGGCGACACTTATGGCCACTTGGGACACGCCGAGGTAGAGGTACAACATTTCTCCTCGTCGTGGTTTTTGCATAGTGGGTGGGTGGCTCAAGACGTCCTTGATTGCTTCTAGGGCTTGTTGGCACTCCGGCGTCCATGCAAACTTGTGGTTTTTCTTTATGGCCTCGAGAAATGGCTTGCATTTGTCGGTCGACGTGGAGATGAATCGGCTTAGTGCTGCTAACTTCCCAGTCAGGCTCTGGACCCCCTTAATCGAAGTCGGTGGCCTGAGGTTTTGTATCGCTTAAATTTTTTCCGGTTGGCGTCAATGCTGCGTTGACTAACTATGTAACCCAAGAATTTCCCGGATCCGACGCCGAATGTACATTTTTTCGGATTTAATTTCATAGAGTAATCACGCAAAATAGAAAACATTTTATTAAGATCGTTTACATGATTGGACGCGTACACAGACTTGACGAGCATATCGTCTACATAAACTTCCATACTTTCTCCTATCAAACTAGCGAACATTTTGTTGACTAGGCGCTGGTAGGTGGCCCCGAAATTTTTTAGTCCGAACGACATCATCTTGTAGCAGTAAAGATCTCATGCCGAGTAGAAGGACGTGTGCTCCTCGTCATCTGGGTGCATGGGGATCTGGTTGTAGCCTGAGTATGCGTCCATGAAGCTCATCAGCTCGTGTCCTAAAGTAGCTTCGACCATGTAATCGATGTGGGGGAGCGGATAGCTATCCTTCGGGCACGCCTTGTTCAGGTCGGAAAAGTCAATACATAAGCGCTAGGTCCCGCTACTCTTTTTGACCAGTACCGGGTTGGTCACCTAGGTCGGGTAGCGTACCTCGCGGATATAATCATTCTCTTTTAGCTTGACGACTTCTTTCTCGAGGGCCTGTTGTCGATCCGGTCCTAGCTTCCTTTTCTTTTGAACGACCGACCGTACTGTCAGGTCGACCTACAGCCTGTGGCAGATAACTTCCGGGTCAATGCCGATCATATCTTCATGGGTCCATGAAAAGACGCCGGCGTTGTTTTTCAGAAATTCTACCAACTCGACCTTCATAGGTGCAGGGAGTTTTCTTCCGATCCTTAGTTGTTTCTGACACGTTTCTTCATCGATAAAAATAATTTAGACCTCGTCCATTGGCTGGCGCGTTTCACCCCCCTCTTCTCTTCATATTGCGTCCTTAAATCTAACTCATCCTCTTCTTTCATTGGCTCCTTTCCGACCCTCCTTCCTCGATCGTAGGCCGACTCGACTTCGGTATCTTTGTTTACTGAATCGAAATTTTCGCCGACCAGGAGGTCGACGACTACCTGATGAGCCGGCATACAGATTTGCCCCTGGTCGGGTGGTACCGTCCCGACATTTGGGCTGGATTTGCCTAAGGAACATGTTTTTTTATCCTCAGCTTCTCCTGCGGCTTGTTCATCTTCGGCCTCGGTCGTCTTGGCGTAGTGAAAGATTGAGTAGTGAAAGATTGAGACCGCCGCCCTGAGCTTATAAAAGGCTGTCCGTCCTAACACGGCGTTGTACTTGCTCTCGCAATCGATAATATTGAATACTTCCATAATCGTCCGTGCAGGCTGTCCGTCTCCTCCAAACTTGATCGGCAGAGTGATCTGCCCGAGGGGGAGAGTGGTCTTCCCGTTAAAGCCCTAGATCCGATCATTACAAGGTTGGACCTCCTTTATGTCGATCTTCATTTTTCTGAATGTGCTCAAGTACATGATGCTTGTGTAGGCCCTGGTATCGACCATAATTCGATGTACTTTAATGGTCGCAATTGGTGCGGTAATGACCAGAGCGTCTGAGTGCGGATGGTCGAAGAGGAATGCGTCCTCGTTACTGAAGGTAATTTGATGCGTCGCATGCTCGAGCGCCGGCCTGTGGCTGGCATGAAGGACTCACTTTCTGGCGTACTGGGCTCGTCGCGCATACACTTTTGTCTGTCTTCGAGACGGTGCGAGATCGCCTCGACTCGTGTTAACTCGATGGGGCGAACTACTTGGGAATGTTTCTTTGCACTGCGGGGATCGATCTCTTTTTCGGCCCCAAGACGTACTGGCTTCGCACTATGCAGAGGTAGAACATCATGATTTTCTGGTCGGCACATATCGACTGTTTCTGTTTACGGCGATGACTGTCGTCGTCCTCATCGCTATCCATATCTTCAAAACGCCCCCGCTTCTTCTCGTCGGGGTGGGTATACTTCTTCACTTGCGGCTCATCGATCAACTTGAGGAGCGCCGAGAGCAAATTTCTACATTGGTCGGTGTTGTGCCCATGCCCCTTGTGGTAGGCGCAGTACTTTGACTAGTCGAGTTTGCTAGAATCCGTATAGATTGGTTTTGCTTCGGGGATCAGTCCCTTGCCTTTAATTTCTTCGTACAGGGCAGCGGCTCCGACGGTGTATATCCCTTGGTAGATCTCCTTCAGTTCCTCTGTCTTTTGTCTTTTTCGTTCGACCTTCTTGGCATTGTCCTTGCTCGTCTTCTCGGGCTTCTCGGGCTTCTCGGGCTTTGACTTCTACCTTTAGGTTGTCCCGTCCAAGTTTGGGACGGACATTGACTCTTCGGCCGCGATATAATTATGGGCCAATTTCGAAACTCCTGGTAGTGGCCGGTTTGTTTTGGCAGAGCGACCATTTGAACAACGTCTTTGGTTTGAGACCAGCTTAGACGGACACGAGTAGGGTTTCGGGATGGCATTGGTCCATGTTTTGCACCCAGTCATTGAATCGGGCGAGATAATCCTTCAAACTCTCGTCCTCGCCCTGGACGATGTTGGTGATGGATAAGACTGATCTGGGACCCAATAAAATGAGACCTGAATGCCGCCGTCAGTTGGCTCCAGGTCGAGATGGAATGTTGGTACAAAGAATGATACCGGCACTGGGCCTTCGCCCCTAGGGTTAAAGAAAACATCCTACAACGCAGGGCGTCCGTGGCCCCGTGCAAGTCCATCCACGAAGTATGAGGCCGAGATGGGAGTCTGGATCGGTATTTCCGTCGTAGGGGCTAATCTGGGAACTTTGATTTTCTGAGGTACGGGTCCCTGTAGGATGTACGGGGAGAGAGGAGATGCGTGGTCCACGACCCGCTGTTCGAGGGGGGGAGAGGACGGTCTCCCTTGAGTCTCGGGTCGAGCTTCTAATTCAGCGATTCTCCTTTTTAAGATTGCAATTTCGTTGGAATCGCGTCCGATGACTTCTCCTCGTTCTATAACCTCTCTAAGGTCCCGGTTAACTTGTGTTTTTTCCCTCAAGCGCCGGTAGACCGACTTGCGTGCGTTCACCTCCGGGCCTGCCATCGATCGACTTTCGCCGGTCTACACGGTGAGTGCCGGCCTGGCACCTTTTTGGCGGACGAGGAGGGAGCGATGGGGGACTAAGCGGTAGTTTTTGAGTGTGCCGGCCCCTTAACTCGCTCCTCGGCATCCTTCTGGGTGTCTTCAGCAGGGTATTTCCCGCGGGGGCCTCCGTGTTTTGGCCGACTTGGCCACCGGGTGTTGCGCCTGCTGCATTGCCGTCGGGAGTAGTAACGGCAGCGTGGCCGGTGAGCGCCCTTACAAAGGCGCCCTCCAACACCTTAAGGACGTCGGAGTGCTGCATCACCGAGGCAAACGTCGCAGGGGGGGGACAGGTTCCGGTTGTCGTTGGTGCGGCGTCCCTTCACTGTCGCGGCGATGGTTCTGTCTGCCAGATTATTGCGCGGACTCGTCGTGTTCGAGCGATGTCATTTTTCACGGTGAAGCCGAAAAAGAATGGTGGAAAGGTGGTGAAATCCACAAATAAAAATTCGACACCAAGCAACTTATGGTGCCCTTTCTCTAGCGCCAAACTGTTGACGGATGTTTCCAGTCAACGGTTAATTTCTCGAGTGAAATTGTTTAGTAGAAAATAAGACGGAAAGAAACGGATTTCTTATTTGCTTGTGGGTCAGCTCGGCGTTCGACACTTGTGGTCGACACTTTGCTGTAATTACATGGGGACACTATTTTAGAGAGAGAAATATGTGGTTGTTACAGTATTAAAAATGAGTTCAGCTACCCTTTCCAAAGTGACATAAATGAGCTATTTATACTACTCTCAGCTGGGCACTGTTAGGACACTGTTCACGCCGTCCCGCTACACAGTGAGAAGGAATAACAGGTAGTGTCAGACATTAAATGCAGTCAGCAGATTAGTCATGATGATCCTTACAGAATTAAATGACAGGATGGGGTGCATTAAGTGCTGTCAGGTTTGGACATAGGCTTTTACTCCTTTGGGATGACCAGCTCGTACGGAACATCCCATCAGCGTATTTCCGCCCTACGTCTTCTACGACTCGCTGACCGGCCTTCATCGATGACATCCTTCTACTCGACCTCAGGGTCGCCCGCAGGCCAACACTTGTGGCCGCTCGATCTTTTCCTTCGTGGGGTCGTTCATGGAGGTCAACGTCGTTCCTACTCGGCATCTTGACTCGGGATTCTGGGACACGTACTCGTCCATTAGGTTGTCGTTGAACCCGCTGTTTTTTCAATGATTTATCCCGGGGCCGAGTTGGTTTGGGTCATCGGCCGGTTTGTTCCCACCCCCTCCTAATTAGGCGGGTAATCGAGAGTCAACTCGGGTATCAACAACGTATTAATTTATTTCCACTGCATAATTAAATTTAGAACTTTTTGTTAAATTTTAGATATCTGGGTATATAAAATTCTTTCAAGTGGTATTAGAGCATGACACATAATTTATAAGGTGTGATTATATTTCTTAGGTACGTATGGAGTTTAAGGGACTGTCATTTCCAACAATTATTCTGAACCGGCGAAAGTCATCCAAAGAGAAGGTGAAATATGATGAATCCGAGGAATCCTCAGATGAGTATGAACCTGGAACTGCCTTCGACATAGATTTTATGATAATTATGGATGAATCGAGGCCTAGAAAAATTGATGCAACAGGTGTCGTTCGAGGTGTCGCGTGACGCATCATGGCATCTGATATGGAATTTAAATTATGAATTTTTTATGCTTTAACAACATTTTTTCTAATTCTTCAAGTAAGGATATAGATACTGCGGACAACATTCAATATTTTAATCTTGAATATTATGAAAAAGTGTACAAGGATCTCTACAACCACTTGAGAGATGGTGTCTTCAACGAACATACACGAAAAAAGAAAATAGGAAGCTAAAAGCCGATAATAAAAGAATATGCCCAGAGATCGAGAAGTTGGACGAGAAGAATGATGCACTTAAGTCCACCATAACCCAATTGGAAGTGAGCATCTCGAGTCAATGATAAAAGATGGCTAGGGTAAGAGAGGAACTTGAGTACCCCCGTCAGACTTTTCAAGTCTTAACTTTGGTAAGAGCAAACTTGATGTCCTTGCTGCTTTTGAGAACAATCATAATAAACCAGGACTTGAATATAAAGTTCCCACGTTTGTGTGTTCATTAGAGGGAACATGTGAGTCAGTTTCAAAATCCACGCATAAGGTTTTTAAAAATACTAAACAACGAAGGCGTCGATATGTTTGCCATTATTGTCATGCACACGGGCACATAGAACTTATTGCTATAAATTGCATTCTCTTTATAGGTGATATAGCCATACTGTAGCATAACGGTTCAAACATTAGTTAACCAGTCGAAGAGCAGGCATGTGAGTCGGTTTTTGGGTAATCGACATCAAAGAATCGACTTCCGTGAAGTCGACTCTTCTCTCAAACATCCAAAGAGTTGTCTTCAGCCCTACAAGGTCCAGATACTTACCCGCCTCAGTCGGCCTCCCGAAGTCTACCTCCAGAAGTCGACTTCCCCCAGAAGTACGAATAAACGTAACATGACCTATCGACGCTTAGTAAGGACCTAAGTCGACTCGACGGCGTACTAGGTCGACTTAGGACGCCTCGAGGCCCTAAGATCTCTGACGACTCCCACATACTTCAACATAGCATAATAAGGCTGGTAAGGATAAGAAGGAATATGGATGCTGACTAGGAGGTGGACGGAATGCGAAACGACTAGGGTATTTTGGACATTTCACATAAGTCGGCCAGGGTATTTTGGGGACTTTAGGTAAATGATATATTTCTATAGAAAGGAGCTGAGGTAACCCTATACCCTAACTCCCATTCACTCTATACTTTCCTCCATTACTGCTGCTCTTTCTGAGCAGCTCTCTTCATCTCTCTCACATACTGACTTGAGCGTCGGAGGCTCTACGCCGGAAACCCCTCCGGCGTTGAGTTCTTGCAGGTATTCTTACGGTTCAAGTGATGGTTCGAAGCGGCTAAGGCAGATCTGAGTTTATTCCCATCGGTCATTCCAGATCTGAGATTTTTTCTATTGGTTCACTCCAGATCTGAGAAGAGACCCATCAATAGGTCCTTTGAACTAGTGGTGTCACCCGTTTCACATAATATGTCCATAAACCATGAAACTAGAACTAAAAAGAAATCAAGTTTGTTTGAGTTCTGAAATCTTATTTGAAATGCAATGTAATTCATACATCATTGAAGTCTAATATTGCAGGATATTGGTACTTCGACAGCGGGTGCTCGCGACACATGACCGACACTCACAAGTTTCCGTCGAATGTAGAATTCTATGAAGGTGGGCGTGTTACATACGGAAGAGGCGAACATGGAAAAATTATAGGGCTAGGAACGTTGAATGTAGATGGTCTTCCAATGCTTAATAATGTCTTACTTGTAGATGGAAGGCTACTTGATTAGAATAAGTCAATTTCGTGATGACAATCTTCATGTTAAATATGATCGTACCTTTTTTGATGTCCTTGATTACTACATTATAAACTACTTTAGGTAACACCGAAAAAATGAAACCTAATAGCTTAAAAATGTTACTATACATTATAGATAACACAATTATGACTCTGTAGTTGCTCGTGCTAACTTTTTCTATGGTAATACTTTTGACAGTTTTTGGTAGCATTTATTTTTGTGTTACATCTAATTCCAAATTGTAACACTTTAAAAGTAGCACTGATTAAATGTTATCTATAACTTCTTCTTGTGTAACACTTTCCTATTAAGTGCAACATTTTTTGTATCACTTCCATTCTTTTGTGTTAACACTTTTGATTATTTATATAACACTTTGAATTGTAGCATGTATTACTTTTCAATTATAATGTAGCACTTTTTCTATCAATCGTATTTATATAAAAATAATTATTATATCTTTCATGATACAACAAAATTTGATAAATGAAAACTTCAAATTATTATTAATTATGTCAACAACTCATCATACAAAAAAAAAGGCTAACTAGAACATATTAATCATCACCTAAAACGAAAACATGACTATTCAAAATATAATTTATCGAACTTATTAGAAGTAGATGTCGTCATGATGTTCATCATCACTTTCACTCTCACTTGTAAGCTCCATCCCTTCCATGACATGATCAACTTATTGGAGGTCGGAGGCCCTCGATCGTGAATTTGCTTCTCCATACACACTACCATCCTGGAATACCAATGTAAATGAAAATACATACGTCAAGTCTTGTCATATCAATGTAAATCAAAAAAATGAAAAACATGTCTAAAAATCTCATAAAGTGTACGAAAATTTTTATAAGTATAACTATTAACTATTTCATTACTTTTACATTTTCCTTCACACAAATAAAACTAACTGTTCTAGATACCTTAAATACCTAGCAAGTAGCTTTTGCAATTAAATAACTTAAGACATTTCTATAATGTAATCGAATATCGAATATACTTATCATAAATTTTGACTTTGGATGATATTACACTTTTACCATTTATGAATGAGAAACATGTTAGATTAAACAAGTTTTACGTTCTGTTATTTTGCATTAGATAGTGTGGGTCGTCATCGGCCGAACCGAAGATCATACTATCAGTTACTCGCGAAATAAGAAATAATGGTTCACAACCTAGATGGACATGAACATCCCATCGTGAACGGTTGTAGTGCTAATTGTACAGTTTGTCTTGACTGAGTAGTTGCACTAGTACATTTATGTATTGAACAAGATCAAAGAGAGAAGCAGTTCGTTTTATACTGATCGTCGTAAATGGACTAGTCCTCGGTTAATTACTGCGTACTCTTAACCCGTAAGATATTAAACAAGCATATACATGTAGTACTTATTACTTTGATTCACATGGTGAGGCTTAGTGAACTGGGCCAATAGACCCGTTGTCTTGGGTAATATTGTTGCATGTATGATGTGCTGTTAGGATATTTATGGTCACCATGTGTATTAGTTTGATGATGTCCCCGGAATGAGTTCATGAAGGAATGTTATGCTAAACCCTGCAGGTGGATTAAATTCCGGCATAATATGAATGTGATGAACGAGCGCTAGCTTCGGTGAAATAATAATAAATTAATTAATTCATGATTGTCAGTGATCGAATTAATTAATTGACATTTTATCTTAAACATGGGGAGATAAATCGAGTAATTATTATTGAAGTCTCAATTGTAAATTGGGTTAGGAAAAGGGAGTGCAATAATATTATGTTGGTGGCCCATTCAATATTATTTAATTAATTAAAATAATTCTTGGTCCACAAGTATTTTAATTAATTAATGGGCCATTCTCCTAATCTCCTAAGAGTCCCTACTGTAGCTCTATATATACATCATTAAGTTCATGGGAAGAGAACACATGATTCAAAAATCACGTTATACATACCGCCCATCATCTTCTCTCTCAGATCCCATTCGAGCTTTATCTTCTTCTTGTTGTTCCACAAGTACAAGGTTAAGAGGTGCTTGAGACATACAGTAGAAGATCTGTAGGTAAACCGAAATGAAATATATTTTATCGTACAGAACTAACCGGAGGTTCGCTCAAGGCGTGCAGCATACCCAAACGATCACCGAGATCGCCGCCGTCCGACGCCGCACGCGCCCTCACGCGCCACTGGAAGGTCCCAGGACTGCACGCTTGTTTTCATCCGTTTTGCACCCGTTTAGTCCAGTTTTCGATCCGATCTTGTTCGTGCAACCCTAGAACGCGATTTGCAATCAACTATTCATTGGTGTGTTGTGGACCATCCAGAAGATCAGGCAGATCGCCATAAATTTTAAGCCGTAAGTTCTCTACGCAAACCTTTAGATCCGCTGCGCATAGGTTTACGTTTGCTATTTTATTCGTGATTTGTACATAACGAGATCCTCATAGATCCCAACAAATAGTATCAGAGCACTTGGTTTAATTCGTTTTGTACAAGTTCAAACTTTTACGGCTTTATTTGTCAAGATGTGTTCAAACGCAACCATATATTGGATTATATTCGCATAACTCGGTTTTGCAGGAATTAGTTTAATCCACTATTATGGTCGACTATGTGTGTTCGATGAATGTGATGTATGGGTTTTGAATTTGTTTTTAAAGCCTCGGGCTTGTCGAGGAATTGATGGATGAGTGTTTGTAATAATTATTCACCTGGAGGTTGACCAGATAGATTTAATTATTTGATTAGAAGAACATGTACATCCATTCGCGGATCTTGGATCTGATTATGTAATTTTGTAAGTTATATTTTTCGTGTTGTAATCGTGGATTAATTGCTGGGAGATTACAAGAGATCAACGAGCCTAGAAATTTTAACCGGACCGGAGCCCAGAGAACACGCACAACTCACGCGATTTAGAAAAAAAAAAAAATTCGAAGGCAGTTCGGCGGCGGGCAGTTGCTGAGGTGGTGAGGTTTACTTGATGATCAACCAGTATGATATCTACAAGGATTCTGCTGCAGTGGGAGTTCCAGTTGAACATGGAAAGAATATACAAGGTTTCCTTGTTTAAGAAGACTCAATATTTAATGGCCATAATAGTGGATTTATTTATTTATTTATTTATTTATTTTTTCCGGACCGATAGAAATTTTATATAAAAAAGCACATAAGCGCAAAGTACAACCACAAGCTGAATGTAGACAGCCAATAGCCGAATACAAGCCGCCAGCAGCGGAATAAAATTTATTTAAATTCATTATGCCATTAATTATTTATTTATTTATGCATGTTAATTAATTATTGTATTTGCATGGGATTAATTTGAAATTGTATATTTATTTATGCATGTTAATTAATTATTGCATTTACATAGGATTAATTTAAAATTGCATAAATATTTAATTTAGTAAAAATTCTCATTTAAATTAAACTAAGTTTTAGAAGGAATTTTAAATTACAGTTAATTGTAAAATTCCTAAGGCCTCCATTTCTAATTTGTCGGTATATCAATTAATTGCGGTATGGTCTCCCACACGGGTGACATCACTAAAATTAATTGTAGGAAATTACCAGGACGAATTTCTAAAATTAGACGGTTAGAAGAAAGTTTAATTGAGAGTACGGGCCGCCCCACGGAGGATGTATAATATTTTCCGTCCGACCTTAGGACCGAGAAATGAGATTCACTTAGAATGCGAATTATTTATAAACTCCCCACGGGGTCCCTGAATTTATTGCATGGCCAAATGGAGACCGATTATTAATTTCGTTTGTCATGAATTTTTGACTTATGGAAATTAATGGGCCTTAGAAAAGCCCCTCTCTTGTGAATGTTGAGTAGTAGGGCGACCCACGTAGCATACTTACTCTCGGTGCTTTGAGATGTCGGTAAATTTAAGTTAATGTTGTTTTGAGGATATCAATATTAACAGTTAAATTCAAATGTGTTTTGTTGATGTCTAAAAATGACCAACAATGTGTTCGAACTGCACACTAAGATGTATGCTCTGTTCGGTCTGCACAAATAGTATTTATGTATGTGATTCGGTTTAATTTGCTGGTCCGAATGCTCAGGATATTCGTGACTTATAGAGTAATTAATGAGAGCATTTACTCATTGCATTAAATGATGTCCTATCCTCCCTTATATAAGAAGTTTATGGACCCTTTACATTTCCCTCTTGGGGACTTTTCCATTTCCTTTTGTAGGATATTCTTGGATATTAGTCATTCCACATTAAATGCTAATTGTACTTGACAATCTATTCCCAAGACCAGAGATCCGTCCCGATCGTGCCACGCGTCCCCATTTTTCCCTCGCCGTCGGATAGGGGATCTTTGTATATCTTTTAATTTAATGCGCGCTGGCATTGGGCAATGATTAAATCAGATCCCGCTTATTCTCTCCCATCCGTTTGATAGCGGCCCGATCCCGGATGCGTCCGGTTCGTCTTTTCCCCTATCACCACTCGTTCGGTCTATACCAACAACAAAGGCCCCCTGATTCGGGCACCACGTGAGGTATAGTCTCCGGTCGTGATGTCTGAATCCGCATATCTTTAATGGACCGAACGCCTCTACTTCTTTCCATTCTCCTGACCGGCCGTCCTCTCATTCCAACAGGCGCGTTTCTTCCGTAACGGTTACCTTCTCATAAAAAGGCGCGTCTCCTTCTTCAGCGGTTTCGACAGTAACTTCCATTTCACACGTGTCATCTTCTTATTGGGAGCCCCTGTATTGATGGCGTATGCGAATCGCTTCTTCTGACACGTTGTATTGTACCTTAATCATTGTGTCTCTTCATTCCCCTTTTGGACAGTGTAAATATGTCCATTCCCCTTTTGAAAAGTTCTACGCTAATCCTTTCATCCAAAATTACTCCAACTTCTCCTTATCCCACAAACCGATCAACTCGTGCATTTGTTCGGTTTTCCCTTACCTGTGTTCCATTATCCGCTCAGAAGGTAATTTTTCTTTTCTTCTCCTTATTTCTCCTATTTTTTAGTCAACATGAGTGCCGAGGCCTCGTTTTCGTCCAAAAGTTACAATGAGGAGTAATACGAGGAGGCTTTGCAAGGCGACACGGCGGGTAGGATGAGACTTCCGCTTCAAACAGAGAGTCCGGATGAGGATCACCGGATAGAACAAGCAGTCGTGTCCGTTCCAAGTGGCTACTGGCGCCGTTCGTATCGCTAATGGCCATCAACGAGCGTCTTCGGATTGGCTCACATCGCCAGCGACATGACGGATGACAAGGTGGTCAAGGTCCGAACATCCATCCGGCTCCCCTGTGAAATCAAGATGTTTGCGCCCTACAGTCAGGAACGGTTTCATTGTCCGCCGTCCGGTTATGTCGGCGTGTTTGAGCGTTCGATTGCTTTTGGGGTCCGTTTTCCACTCCCTCGTATCTTGACCGAGTATCTGAGAGACTGGGGGGTCGGTTTTAGCCAGATTTCTCCGATCGCCTGGCTGAAAATCATTAGTCTGCTCGTGCTGTTCAGTCAACAACGTTGGGAGATGCCAACACCGGATGACATACGCGCACTATTCCTGATGAAAGAGACGAGGAAGAAATTCGGACAATTCTCTATATCCGTTCGGGACCTGAGATTTAGAGATCTCATTACCAAAGTCCCAGAGACGATCAGCAAATACAGATCTTCATGGTTTTGGGTCGGACGCAGCTGGCAGACGCCGAAATCTCCGGATGATCCGGGAGCCTCTAAATTTTTAACTGTTCTGACGAGATTCGTCGCAAAGATTTATGAGTTTATGCTTTATTTTCCTCGTTCGTTTCTCCTAATTTTCGGTTATTTTTGTCCGAACTAACAGGTCAAGTTCGTTGTTTCAGCCAACCCTTCTCTCGTTCCCGAGTTAAGAGAGTCGTTCGTTCTTCAATTGACTGAGCTGCTGAAAAACAAAAAGGAGGACGAACGTGCCGGACCAAAACTGGTAGAGGATTCTAATTTGTTCGAGGCTGGACTCTGTACGGGTGACGTCGAGATTTCGTGTCTTCCCAGTAAGTACTTCTGTCCGTTTTTCCTTTCTCGATCCGTTCGGTTGAAGGATTGTATTGTCTGTTTTTCTTAACTGCTCGGTTTTCCGCAACCTTTTATCCTTTGGGTAACCTGAAAGGTGTGGCCACCGACACAGGGGCAAAGAGAACTGCCGTTAAATCGAAGGGGAAACAGACCGCTACCAGTTCTAAGCTATAATCGAGATCCCGAGAATCAGCTGCCGAGATGGACCGTTTGGTAATGATTGAGAAGATGAGGGCCGCCCAGGCATCAG
Source organism: Striga hermonthica (assembly GCA_902706635.1). Lineage (NCBI taxonomy): Eukaryota > Viridiplantae > Streptophyta > Magnoliopsida > Lamiales > Orobanchaceae > Striga > Striga hermonthica. The sequence goes on along the minus strand of CACSLK010024540.1, from coordinate 10,319,499 downwards.
TATTGAAGGAGCCGACCCCTCAACAAGAAGTCGACTATGAGGTTATCGAGTCCTCGGGCGAGGAGGACGACCAGCAGTCACAGAGGGGTCGCTTGGCGGGTCGCAAACAGGCTGCTGAAGTTGATGAGGCCCGTAAGGCTAAGCGTCCGGTCCAATCGGGAACCCAAGAGC
>CACSLK010024540.1:10297289-10319228 GCA_902706635.1 Striga hermonthica | reverse complement strand
CTCGAAAAAGGCTGAGTAGTCCGTCCTCGTAGTTTGGTTGTTTCGCCGGTCTTCCCTTTCTTCCGGCGTGTCTCGGCGGCGACTTTGGCTTGATCATGATGAAGTTGTTTTTGACATGCTGGAATAGCCCTCCTTCTAGCGCCAATTGTTGATGTCTAAAAATGACCAACAATGTGTTCGAACTGCACACTAAGATGTATGCTCTGTTCGGTCTGCACGAATAGTATTTATGTATGTGATTCGGTTTAATTTGCTGTTCCGAATGCTCAGGCTATCCGTGACTTGTAGAGTAATTAATGAGAGCATTTACTCATTGCATTAAATGATGTCCTCTCCTTCCTTATATATGAAGTTTAGGGACCCTTTACATTTCCCTCTTGGGGACTTTTCCATTTCCTTTTGTGGGATATTCTTGGATATTAGTAATTCCACATTAAATGATAATTGTACTTGACAATATATTCCCAATACCAGAGATCCATCCCGATCGTGCCACGTGTCCCCATTTTTCCCTCGCCGTTGGATAGGGGATCTTTGTATATCTTTGCATTTAATGCGCGCAGTACGGCTGGCTTTAGGCAATGATTAAATCAGATCCCGCTTATTCTCTCCCATCCGTTCGACAGCGGCCCGATCCCGAATGCATCTGATTCGTCTTTTCCCCTATCACCACTCGTTCGGTCTATACCACCAACATGTTTAATTTGTAAAATTATTTCGTGTTTCTCAGGCTATATTCATCATGTCGTTCAATCCGTTATCTTTCATTCTAAAAGAAAATCAACTTATTGGCCTAAATTATACTGATTGGAAGAGGAACTTAGACATTGTGTTGACTGCATAGGGTTATAAGTTTGCGATCGCTGAGGCTTACCTGGCAGAGCCCGCGGTTGATGCTCTTGAACAGGAGAAGGCTGAGTATGCCCAGAGAACACGCACAGCTCGCGCGATTTAGAAAATAAAAAAATTTCGACGGCCAGACGATAGCAGTTCGGCGGCGGGCAGTTGCTGAGGTGGAGAGGTTTACTTGATGATCAACCAGTATGATATCTACAAGGATTCTGCTGCAGTGGAAGTTCCAGTTGAACATGGAAAGAATATACAAGATTTCCTTGTTTAAGAAGACTCAATATCTAATGGCCATAATAGTGGATTTATTTACTTATTTATTTAAATTCATTATGCCATTGTTTATTTATTTATTTATGCATGTTAATTAATTATTTTATTTGCATGGGATTAATTTAGAATTGCATATTTATTTATGCATGTTAATTAATTTTTACATTTACATAGGATTAATTTAGAATTGCATAAATATTTAAATAAGTAAAAATTCTCATTTAAATTTAACTAAGTTTGAGAAGAGATTTTAAATTACAGTTAATTGTAAAATTCCTAAGGCCTCCATTTCTAATTTGTCGGTAAATCAATTAATTTCGGTATGGGCTTCCACACGGGTGACATCACTAAAATTAATTGTAGGAAATTAACAGGACGAATATCTAAAATTAGACGGTTAGAGGAAAGTTTAATTGAGAGTACGGGCCGCCCCACGGAGGATGTATAATATTTTCCATCTGACCTTAGGACCGAGAAATGGGATTCACTTAGAATGCGATTTATTTATGAACTCCCCACGGGGTCCCTGAAATTATTACATGGTAAAATAGAGACCGACTATTAATTTCGTTTGTCATGAATTTAGTTTTGACTTATGGAAATTAATGAGCCTTAGAAAAGCCCCTCTCTTGTGAATGTTGAGTAGTAGGGTGACCCACGTAGCATACTTACTCTCGGTGCTTTGAGATGTCGGTGAATTTAAGTTAATGTTGTCTTGAGGATATCAATATTAACAGATAAATTCAAATATGTTTAATCTATAAAATTATTTCGTGTTTCTCAGGCTATATTCATCATGTCGTTCAATCCGTCATCTGTCATTCTAAAAGAAAATTAACTTACTGGCCCAAATTATACTGATTGGAAGAGGAAATTAGACATTGTGTTGACTGCTGAGGGTTATAAGTATGCGATCGCTGAGGCTTGCCTGGCAGAGCCCGCGGTTGATGCTCCTGAACAGGAGAAAGCGGAGTATGCCCAGTGGGAAAAGGCTTAATCGGTCCATTTATGGATTGTAGCAAGCTTTGAGGTCTTGGAACATTCGGTTCGATGAGGTGATCCAGTCGTACGGGTTCACTCAATGTCCGGATGAGCACTGCGTGTACAAAAAAATCAGTGGGAGCGTGGTGGTGTTTCTTGTGTTGGACGTGGATGTCATACTTCTTATTGGAAACAGTAAGAATGAGTTGCTAGACGGAAAGGTGTGGTTGTCTAAGCAGTTTGATATGAAGGACTTAAGAGAAACGGGACACATTCTTGGTGTTAGGGTCGTTCGAGACCGTAAGAAGAGAATGTTGTGCTTATCCCAGTCTTCATACATAGATACTGTCTGGGCTAGGTTCAGAGTAAATTTTTCGCGCTATAAAAGGAAACCTTTGATTTAATTTTCGAAAACTCATATTAATTTTTCGAAAATAAACTTATATATGCGGGATGCTACTCAACTTAAATCTTAAATCTTTAATCTTAAATATCTTTAAATTACTAGGCATGCAACCGAGTATAATTCATTACTCTAAACATCTCAGGATTTAAGCATGCATAGGCTGAAATTCTAGATACTGAAGTACTGTAATACTGAAATACTAAGTGCGGAAGCAAATGCAAGCATGCATTAACAAAGCATAATAACTCAAGCATGTTAAAATATACATGACTTGCTTATTAATAATATCTTTGTTATGACCACCACCACCACATCATTGGGTCACGCTCCACACTCGACATCGTCACCTGAAAAATGGTTAGTGGGGGGCGTAAGCATAAATAATCCACGTTCTCCGCCGGAAACGGTACTGAAATATACAACTAATATAATAACATATCATGACATCGGCATATATGCAAGTACTTACTGGATAGGCATAAACGATATGATAATGAACATTTTTACTAACGGATTAAATTTTCATCCAATAAATCCTTGGCAACTATCTATAGCTGCTAATTAACTAACTGCCTATGACTACTACTCAGCTGACTGTCTATAATCTCTGCTCGACTGGAGAACTTAACTGGTGCTCAACTAACTAACTATAATGACTGCTCAACTGACTAACTATAATTGCTGCTCAACGATTGACTATAACTTCAACATCGCAAACTAAATCTGATATAATAAGCACATCACAACCTAAGTATACATCTAATATGATAAAACACATCACAACCTAAACATACATCTACTATGATAGAACACATCACAAATGCATACAAATAAGTATACTGTCTATAACTCCTGCTCAACTGACTATCTATAATTGTTGCTCAACTGACTGTATATAATTGCTGCTCAACTGACTGTATATAACTGCTGCTCAACCAGTGATTAAAATAGCGCGCGGTGAGTCGAGGTGACAAGGCTCCAATTTGCCATGGCGTGAGGCGTGCGGCGAGGCGCCCGCCATATGAAAGCGAGGCGAGCCATTACAAAAAAAAAAAAGAAATATATGTATAGTTGTATATGAGATATTTTTACCAAATTATAACACAATTATTTATGTAGATATAAATTATAATAGCTAATAAATATGCAATAAAACACCACACATTAAAATGAAAACAAAAACAATAAATGAAGTATAAACAAAACTAACAAGTAGCATCCGTATCCAACATGACCAACATAGTTCCAAGTTCCAATAAAAGCAACACCAAAAGAAACAACTAAAATTAGTTTCACTTCCACAACAAATACTAGTCAAGGGAAAGTTCTTGACCGTGGCGACATCATCATCCGACTTATATCCATCAACATCCTCTTCTTCTGCATCATCGTTGATAACATCATCATTCCATTCATAATCTTCATCTACAAGCCTAAATGATGAAGATAATGCGTTAGAAGCCGACTTTTTTCCGGTTGATCTAGTTCTATTTCTCGGCTCCTCAACCCCGGCGGCAGTAGCAACGTCATCCCAAGTTAAATCCTCATTTTAAAACACATATTCTTCCTCTCTAGCACCCACCAACCATTCATTGCTTTCATCAATGTCTTTCAAGGCAATAGGATCAATTTTTCCCCGCATCAAGTACCGGCGTTGCAATGCCCTACTGTACTTGATAAACACCAAGTCATTAAGTCGATCATGATCCAATTTGTTTCTTTTCTTCGAATGAATCTATCTAAATAATAATGTCCACACTGTTATAAATTAATAATAATATATAAATAATAACAATATAATAACATTGAGTGAATAAAAAACTGACGTGCTCAAAAACACTCCAATTCCTCTCACATCCGGATGAGCTACAAGTGAGGCTCAACACCTTGATAGCAAATTTTTGCAAATTGGGTGTATCGGAGCCATAGGCAAACCAAAGAGACCCTCGGCATTCCGATATTTGCCCAAGTCATCACAAATTTGATCTTGTGTTGCAATACTTGGAACAAACTTTGGATGGACTCGTACAAGCCTCTATAAATCTCCGAAGAAGCTCCACAACACCCCGGGTCTTTGTAGAAGAACTCTGGATTCAAGAAAAAACCCGCCGCATGCAAAGGTCGATGTAATTGAACATCCCACCTCCGATCAATAATATCATACACCTCTTGATACTTGCTTTGGACACCTTGAAATGCGGATGCAATGGCTTTCTTCGCCCTATCTATTGCCTCATTAATATATCCCATCGGGGGCTTTTCCTTACCATCTACAATCTGAAGCACACCAACAAGAGGAGAAGCAAATTTCAAAGCAATCGTCACATTGGTCCAAAAGGACGGCATCATCCTAATCTCGTTGACCTTCTTGCCTTGTTCCTCTTTCGCCCATTTGCTTTTAGTCCAAACATCGGACACAAACATTTTTCGCAAATTAGCCTTGTGAACATGAAATCTTTGCAAAGTCAAAATCGCCGTTGCAAAATTAATTTTTTTGGCTTCACCAAATCTTTCTTTGTGTAAAGTGCCACATCATGTTCAACAAAGTGGGACGATTGTAGATGTAGTCGTGCACTTAGAGAGCCCTCTCATATGTCCTTTGGAGACAAGGAATTTTAAAAATATCTTCTAACATCAAGTCGAGGCAATGTGCGGCACAAGGACTCTAATATAAATGTGGATACTTCCTCTCCAGGTATTGACTGGCCAATTTGTTTGCCGCCGCATTATCGGTTACAATTTGAACCACATTTTCTTCTCCAATGGCTTCAATGTACTTCTCCAACAAGTCTTGAATTCGCCTTGCATCCTTTGCATAGCTCAATGCATCAACAAAGTGAATGAACACGGTGCCACGATGAGAGTTCACCAAAAAGTTTATCAAAGTCTGATTCCGCCGATCGGTCCACCCATCACACATCAATGTGCACCCGTATTGTGCTCTAGATAGCTCATTCTCTTTCATCATCTTCATCACGTACTCTTTCTCATTCTTAAGCAACGGGCCTCTTACTTGATAGTACGTCGGCGGCGGCAACCCAGAACCATAATTTCCAACGGCCTCAATCATAGGCCCAAAAGCCGAACAATTGACCACATTAAGAGGGACAGCGGCTTCACATAGGAACTTTGCAATCTTTCATAAGCTCTCTTCTTCAACTCTTCTCGATAGGACGAAATTTAATCTATTATTGGTTGCTTTCCTTTGCTCTTTCGATTTTCCACGACAACTTCGGCATCGGGTGTAAAATAGCAATCAACAACCCCTTTTGCTTTTGGCCTCTTGAATTGAAATTGAGTTTTCTTCATGTTGAAACCTTGAGTGGATGCGGAGAAGGATAGATTCCTTGGAGTTGGAGCCTTCATGGGATCAATTTCTTCTTCTTCAACATCATAATCATCCAAATCAACCGCTTCATTAATGTCTACTACACATCTTCAATGCTCCGTTTGTTTCTTTTTCATTTCCATGTATTCTTTTACTTCTACACGAAATTCCGCCGGGCATTTTGCTAAGACATTTGCAAAGCCTCCAACCCAATGTTGCTTTATTCTTGAGACTCCGCCTTTGTACGTGAACCCTCACTGAATACTTCCAAGCAATATATTTTTTTATTATTGTTCTCCTCCATATCTACAAATAAATTAAATTGGAAAACATAAGCACCAATTATTTAACAAAAAAATAAATTAAAGAGTAAGTTAAAAGAAAAAAATAAAATAAAACAAACAGGTCTACCCAAGCCCCAGTCCAATTTTAGACAAAGTTATAATAGTAGCTCATCTGATATGCCTGAATTTATTCATTTTATTAATAAATAAATAATTAGAAGCCACCATCCACATTAATATATCCATCAACCTAATCAAAGCACAATATGTCATTGTCATCCATAAGTTTACCAAACTATCAGGACCCCCCACCACCTCTACTTTACTTTTATCAACTGTATTTTTCAACCTTGACAAAATTGGTGGGTCCCTCTACATTATTTAGTTTCCACTGCTCATCAACATAATCTTTTTCTTACATCACTTAGTCTCGTACTGTTAAGACAGACCAAGAGAAAAAAAAAGGAAAGGAAAATAGGAAACATACCTCTCGTCATCGCCTTCACCGGTTAACTGCCGGAATCTGGTCACCTTCATCGGTTAACTGCCGGAATCAGGTCGCCGTCTCGGGTCGAAGAAAAGGCACAGGTCAATTTTTATTTTAGGTAAGTAGATTACGTGTAATTGTGAAATTTATACGTAATAAACCCTAGCTGCAATTTGAATTTCCTATTTTCCCCTAAACTAGCCTCAAAATCATAAGGCGTCGCCTCAGCCATTGTAGCTACATGAGAGGCGATGCCATGGTGACGCCTTTTTAAAGATCGCCTCGCCTCAAGGGTATGAGGCGACAGAGCCTCGCCTCCCCTCGCCTCGCCTCGCACCATGGCGACGCCATGGCGCGCTATTTTAATCACTGTGCTCAACTGACTGCTTAACAGGCGAGAAGGACGCTCACGATAAGCAGATGTAGGACCTAATCTGTAGGTCGTTGCCCATACTAGGGCTAAACTAACTCTTATGCACTTCTAATGTTGGAGCTTAACTCACAACTGCACTAGAGTCCTTGATACTAACTGGGGATTCGAAACACTTGGTTATAAAGAAACCTATCTCTAGATCAATGTCCCTTAGGGAAGAATTATTCTAAGATCATCTGAAAATAAATTTAACTCAAGTCTGCTTTAACGTTCTGAATTCACTTAACTCAAAGCTGCACTAGAATTCTTATCTCATCTTAACTAGCGTTCAATTCACCTATCTAGAAAGGATCTATTCGCTAGGTAATTACCCATATTCGGGCGGAATCTTACATACATACCTCAGCCATGCTATTGCGATTATAGAAAATGTAGTACCCAGTATAGGGTCCCCACCTGATATGCTGAAATGCAAGATCTGAATGGTTTGCAGCTGTCAGAGGCTCGACTCTCCACAAGCCAAATCGACTCGAATCGATTAATTCTAAAAAGAGAAAAGCTAAGGAAATGAGCCGATGAGATGAAACTGGGTCGGAGCTGCTGAAATGGGTCTAAGTTGGTGAGGGTCGCTGCTCAGGCCGGGCTCGCTGCGATTTGGCCAGAAATAACGACGGCTAGGGGCTGGTTCACCGGACATGTGAAGACCAAGATGGCTCGAGCTACTGCCGGTGGTGTGGCGAGCAAGAGAGGATGAAACGGGCGGCCTCTGGCTGCTGGACCTGTTCGGATGGCGAAGGTGGTTCGCCGGAAAAGGCTGAGGTGCGGTCCTATTTTCGGCGGGAAGCTGGGGGACGTCGGAAATGAGAGAATTGCGACTTCGACGGGAACAACTCGGGCTCAGCTATGAATGGTGTGAGTGAGGTGGTTGCGACACCGAGCTTGGTGGCGGGACACCGGCGGATTCGAGCTCGCCAGAGGAGAGTTGCGAGCTCGAGGACCGCGGAGGCGGGTCGCGGTGAATGGCTCGTCGCGGCAGGACTGAGCTCAGGATGGCGAGGCTGAGATTAGACGGGCAAAACTCGTCGGAGTTGGTTGAACTGGAGCTGCAACGGGATCGGAGCTAGGGGAAGAACGAAGTTGAGCTCGCCGGAGTTCGGGTCGATGCGAAGCAGCTGCGACGACGGTGGTGTTGAGCTCGCCAGAGCTGTGAACGACGGTAGCTGAGCTAGCGAACGGCGGAATGGTGCTGCGGGAGAGGGAGGAGCTGAGTGACGGCGGTGTGTTCAACGGGACTGAGCTCACCGGAGGTTCGTCGGGTGTTCACCGGACGTCGGTCACTGTAGCTCACCGGATTTTCTGGTGTGAAGGTGATGATGATGAATGGATGTGGAAGATGGAGGTGAGTGACCTGCGCAGATGTTGTTGTTGGGAGGATTCACTAAGGGTGTGTATATATATGTGTAGGGTAACTAGGGTTTTACTTGCATTTTGGGTCTAAAATTGGGCTTTTTAAATTTCTAATACTTGGGCTTGAAAAATTTAACATGTAATTGGGCTAGATATTAAATGTTCGGCCAATTTAAAAGGTAGCGAGACTTGGACTAAATTAATTAGTCGGTTAAATTTACTAAAATAGTTGGGCTCGGATTTCAAAATCGATTATAGGCTCCATTTTAAATGGACTAAAATCAAATCAAACATGGGCTCGATTTACTAAAATGAAATGGGCCGAAATAAAATCGAACATAGGCTCGATTAATTTAATGGGTCGGCTAAAATAATTGGACTCGCTCGAAAATAATTGGGCTCGAATCAATTAATTATTCGGCTTCAATCTGCTTTAAGAAGACTTCCGATCATTCCAAGCCTCGGTTTCAAAAATAGAACCAATAATTGGGCTAAATAAATTTGAGTTTAATGATTAAAAAATCGAATAATTTCTCCATGGCTTAGAATTTAATGCTAATTATTCAATTTAATGCAAATAAATATAATAGATGCATCAAATTTGGAAACTTAATATTTATGGAAAATATAGTCGAGCTCCATAAATAGTAAATAAATATCTGGGCATTACAGTTATATACTAAAAGCTTGGCTTTGGATGATATTACACTTTTACCCTTTATGAATGAGAAACATGTTAGATTATACAAGTTCTACGTTTTGTTGTTTTGCATTAGATAGTGTGGGTCGTCATCGGGCGAACCGAAGATCATACTATCAGTTACTCGCGAAACAAGAATTAATGGTTCACAACCTAGATGGACATGAACACCCCATCGTGAACAGTTGTAGTGCCAACCGTACATTTTTGTCTTGACTGATTAGTTGCACTAGTACATTTATGTATTACTCAGGATCCCAGAGAGGAGCAGTTCGTTTTATACTGATCGTCGTAAACGGACTAGGCCTCGGTTAATTACTACGTACTCTTAACCCGTAAGATATTAAACATGCATATACGTGTAGTACTTATTACTTTGATTCACATGGGTGAGGCTTAGTAAACTGGGCCAATAGACCCGCTGTCTTGGGTAATATTGTTGCATGTAGGATGTGCTGTTAAGATATTTACGTTCACCATGTGCGTTAGTTTGATGATGTCCCTAGAGAGAGTTCATGAAGGAATATTATGCTAAACCCTGCAGGTAGATTAAATTCCAGCATATATGAATGTGATGAACGAGCGCTAGCTTCGGTAAAATAATAATAAGTTAATTAATCTTGATTGTCTGTGATCGAATTATTAATGGACATTATATCTTAAACATGAGGAGATAAATCAAGTAATTATTATCGGAGTATCAATTGTAAATTGAGCTAGGAAAAGAGAGTGCAATAATATTATGTTGGTGGCCCTTTTAATATTATTTAATTAATTTTAGAGTTTGTTTGATAGACGAACGGGATTTTTGAAGTATTTGGCCGGTTAATGCGATGATTAGTTGAATGGGTTAGGAGTTAACTTTTGACTTGATATTTTGACCATATATCGTGTATGTGATGAGGATGATATGTTTTAAATTTCGTGAATTTTGGATGCCTTTTGACTTAGATTAAAAATCGAGACTTTTACCGAAAAATGCGATAATTATAGAAAATTAGCCCGAATGTGATTTTAGTTGCAGTTGTTGATTATAAATTTCATATAAATTACATATAAATAGTGATTTAAATATTAGCCTAAAATAAGTTAGGATCTTCGAGAATCAGAAATCCTAATTTTATCCGGTTCCAATAGCTGGATAAATTCTAGATCCGGGTTTAATCGCTCGAACTCTAGTAACGTTTAAATAACTTTAGATGTCGTATAATTAATTCTTAACGCATATCGTCATCCTGCACACGTGTTCGACTCTCGTTCGACCATTGGAGCAAACCACCGAGTGCGTTCCCGTGCACCGAGTCCGAGTCAAACCACCGAGTGCGTGCCTCTGCAACGAGTCCGTCCGATATACCGTCTACGAGCCGTTTCCGTTAGCCGTGGTCCAAGCATGCCCCTACGTCAGTGACCGTGGCAATGTTTCAAACTCGTGCATCGGCTAAGTCGTGTCATCGAGTTCGTGCCGACCACTAGTTCCCATGCCTAATCCGGACTACGGTAAACTGAGTTGCACATAGTTAAGCAAATGATCGACCAAATCTGAGTGATTAGTCGGTCCAGTCCTGTCCGGGCAGTCCAGACAGTTGGAAGAGGGTTTCGAATCAGCCGAATCAGTTCGGGCAGTCCGGACAGTTCGGTAGTTAAGTTCGGAACATCGGTTTGAGCGTGAACAGAGAATCCCGTTTTTCTGAACCAGTCAGATAAATTTCAGTCAGATTTTAGCCCAACCAGATGTAATTTTAGTAAGACTTAAGTCCAGTTAGATTTAAGTCCAGTCAGAATATAGTCCAGACTTAGAAATATTTTAGAAATATCTAGTGTGCCTTAAAGGCAACAATATTTTCAAAATAAGCTGGTAAATCCTAAAATATTTTTTTTTAAAGTCGATTGAACGAATCTAGACATATTAGATAATAAAAATTTGAGTTTTATTCTGAGCCTAGTACTTAGAATATTTCGCTCATAATTTTATAGCTTGAGGAGAGTCGAGCCTCCACTAGCTACCAAATAGTTCAGTATTTTCAGCAATTGCATTCGCCAGCTTCTAGGTGGGGACCACTGTACTGTGTATCTCATCGCTTTTAATTATTTATCTTGTCAGAGGTCTTTATGTGATTACATTGAAGGATCGGGAAGGATGAGTGATATCGTCTTGGTCAATATTTCAGTATTTCAGTTATGACTTGGATGTGTGTGATTAGGGTCCATCCTAAGTCTAGCGTCCAAATGGGGTGATTAATGCATTTCTTGGATTTATGTGGGAGGGGACCCCTAGAGTGTGCACATGGGTACCGGTTTACCGTTAGTCCCATAGTTAGACCAATTTCTTTATATATATGCCGATTTCATGATGTGTGATTAATTGTGATGAATATTCGTGTCAGTTCTTGCGGAGCATCGTTGATTCTTTTATGCTCACGCCTCCCCACTAATCAGGTGATGAAGTCCTGCGTGGCGAGTGAGCTGATATGTGGCGTGGTCATTAGCGAGGATATTTTGAGTGAACATGTCATGTAGTATTTGAACATGTTTGAACTATATGTCCTTTGTAGTTGCATGTTTATTGATGCTTGTGTGTGTTTTTCTGAACTTATATTTGTTTCTGCATTCCAAAACTATGTTTCAAAATTTCAGAACAATATTTCAGACTAGTATCTCAGTATTTGAGAATTTTAGACTACATGTATAATTCCAGTAAATTTTAATGGCCTTAATTCTTGAATGAATTTTACTTGGTCGCATGCATAGTAAATTAAAGAGAATAGATTAAAGTTGAGCTGCATCCCGCAAATTAAAGTTAAAGTATTTTCGGAATGTAAATAAGTGATTTCTTATTATAGTGCGAAAATTTTACTCAGATTTTAGTAAGTCTAGGCGGGGTGTTACAACAACACTCAAGACAACATCCTCATATCCATAACATAATAATAATGTCATCAACATCCATAAATTGATAAATAAATAAAACAGTAGTCGTCTTCACTCAAACAACAATAAGCACTCAAACAGCAGCAAACAAGTGATCAACAGCACTTGAAATTAAGATTGAAATTAGGACAAAAAATAATTGTTTGAAAATTTAAAGACGATTCTCATAAAATAAGCTCCAATACCCTCAGGACTCAACAAAAACTGGAGAAATAGGACAAATCGAAATGAGAAAGAAAAAAAAACGAGAGAGTGATAGCTGGCCTAAATTGACGAAGCCGGTGGAAGGAGGAGCGTGCCCGGAGGGTGAGAGACTGAGAGCAAGGCCGAGATCGCAGGAGGGTGAGAGCAGGGTCGAAAACTCCAGAGGGTGAGAGCGGGGTTGAGAACTTGGATTTTCGATGGGTGAGCGTTGAAAGAGTCGGAGGGTAAGCAATCAACAACGAGCGGTGGAGCGGGGGGTTCAGAGCAGCGGAGCAGATTCAAACTTGAGGGTGAAAACGAGTTACTGCCTGCGAGGTTGAGAGAGCTTGAGAGTTGAACTTGAGTGTGAAAATTAGGGCAAGACTTTATTTTAAGTTTTAAATGTAAAATAAAAGTGCAACTTGTATATGTAAAAGTGCAACCTGTATATGTAAAAGTGTAAAACAAAATGACACTTTTTAACATTCTGTGCGGTTCAAATAAAATCGCACCATTCAGACAGAAAACCAAACCGCACTGAAATTTTTGCGGTCAAAACTCAAACTGCACCGTTAACCAACCTTTTTAAAACCCGCATCGAATAGCTCGATTCGATTTCATTTTTTAGTTTCGGCTCAATTTTACTCACCCATACTAACTAGTTTAGTTGAATTACGATGCTTTGTAATTATAGTTTTTTTTTTTTGGAATAGAACGACAAAGCCGATACAAGCTAAAGAGGAAAAAGGAAAGAAAAAAAAAAAACTGAAAACATAGAAAAATAGACTAAAGACGCGGGTAAGGAAACCAAGCTGCGTCCTTGGCCAACGGAGTGAGTAAATCGTCCGGGGGAAAAGCCAAAGTAGTGAAGAAAGCTTCTTCATTCGCTCCTCTCCTAGCCAAAATATCTGCCACGGAGTTTTCCTCTCTCCAAATGTGGAAAAACCGCACACTCTCCATCATATTGATCTTGTCCCTGATGTTCATGATCAGCCCGCCCATAGCATGATTTGATACGGTTGCACTATGTATCAACCGGAGAGACTCTTGCGAGTCCGAGTAACAAGTGAGCGTTGTGCATCTCCGAGACACCGCTAATTTTAACCCTTCGAGAATCGCGATCAACTCGGCGAGAGTGTTGTCGGCAATACCTATGTTCCCTGAAATCCCCTCAATCCACACACCCTCGTGACTGCGCAGGACTGCGCCGAAGCCGGACGGTCCCGGATTGCCCATTGACGAGCCGTCTGTATGCAAGATCATGCCTGTAGAAACAAATGGATTCCATGTTACAGTTCTTGTAACACTGCCATGACTAGGCACAATCATAAGCCTATCCACCCACTTTCTTGTTTCCTTCCACTAATGAAAGAACGATAAAATGTTTCGGACAACAGCGCACGGGGAGTCGGACGGTTTTTCGAACACCCTGTGATTCCGTTCCAGCCACATAAACCAAAGCGCAAAACGCAGCCCCACCGGCGCTTTAAGTATGAAATCAAGAGATTGGTTATCATATGGTATTGTATGTGCCAGCCGATTATGAAAACCATGCTGAATTAGTCCGACCCAAACTTGAACAGTCCACGGGCATGTAAAAAACAAGTGCACCCATGTCTTCGTCCCATCCCCACAAATCGTGCAATCTCCCGTAGAATCTAGATGTCGTTGGTGCCGAAGCGCCTTAGTAGGTAGCGACCGATGTCCAATGAGCCAACAGGAGAAATTAATTTTTTCTGGAACGTCGAGCCTCCAAATCTTTTTCCACTTCGTGTCCGCATTAGCATCCTGTCTTAGCAACCATTCATAACAAGATGTCACTGAATTTTTTCCTTTACTACCAACAGACCAACACCACCTGTCGGGCACGGAAGGATGAAGGTACAGGTTCCTAGCTTCCATCAGGGCCTTCTTAATATGCGCTGGGAAGTTCGTGTGCAACGACGGAATATCCCACCTACCATTAGTAATCATTTGACGACAAGATTTGTCTGAGTCCGAAATATGCACATAGTCAACAAGACATTTGATGGGTTTACCTTGAAAGTAGATACCCTCCCAGAAATTGGTCTCCCCATTACCGATCCTGTAGGTGAAACCAGTTGCAATGATGGAGAAACATCTCCTCAAGGCAGTCCAGACAGAAGACGATTGGGTCTTGGGCCTTTTGATCCCCTCATATCCCCTGCCAAATCTACCAGACAAGGCTTCCACCCAAAGAGATGAAGGGCCTTCGATATATTCGCTAACCTTTTTCCCCAACATAGCTATGTTCATCTGACGAGCTTTACGAATACCAAGACCTCCCAAGCGGCGAGGCGTCGCCACAGTTTCCCAATTGACTAGATGTAAGCCCCGCCCATCTCGGTATTTCCAAATAATTCTCTTAATAATGCTATCAATTTGCTGGCAGGTCTTCTCCGGAAACCATGCTATTTGCATAAAATATACCGGTATAGTGGAGAGTACCGAGCATGCTAGAGTAGTCCGGGCCGCCTTGTTAAGGAATTTAGCACGCCACGGGGGCAGCCGCCGAGAGATGCGTTCAATAATAAATTCAAAGTGAGATACCTTACGCCGTCCAACAATGATAGGGAAACCCAAGTATTTATCAAAAACCTCCGTCGTAGGAATGGATAACTGCTGACGAATCCTATTACGCTTTCTTTCTGGAGTCGCCGCTGAAAAAATGATTTGGGACTTGCTCAAGTTGATCGCAAGTCCCGCTTCCTCCGCAAAAGCTTGAAGAACTACATTGACTGTTTTGGCCGTGACCTCATTAGCTTGAGCCATAAGGATAACATCGTCCACAAATAACAAATGGCTGAGAACCGGGCCTCCCCGCGACAACACAACCGGATCCCAATTTCTCGCACTGACCTCCCGATTGATGGTTCTAGTGAGTTTCTCCATTACGATAACGAACAAATAAGGGGAAAGTGGATCCCCTTAACGGAGACCCCGGGAAGGGTGAATGTCCTCAGAAGGCCGGCTATTCCAAAGAATAGCGAAGTGAGCGGACGTAACACACTCCATGATAAGAGAAACCGATTGGTGTGTCCAATCCCATTTGAATTAGCGAGTCACGAAGAAATTTCCACCTCACCCGGGTATGCCTTGTCTAAATCAATTTTAATAGCGAACTCACAACCCCGTTGACGTTGCTTAAATTTGTGGAGAATCTCATGGAGAACAATAGCATGTTGGCAGTTCCTCTACCGGGAAGAAAGGCCGATTGCTCCGGACCTATGTAATCTACTAGAATTGGTCTCAACCGATAAAGAATTACCTTAGTCACGAACTTGTAGACGACGTTGCAAAGACTGATAGGCCTGTAGTCTTTGATAGTTAGCGGCGTGGCAATCTTCGGAATCAGGCAAAGATATGAGGATCCAAAACTAGGCGTGAAACGCCCATTTGCGAAGATAGTGCGGATAAAGTCACATGTGTCCGGACCAATGTGATGCCAGTATTTTTTGTAAAAAATAGTTGGGAATCCATCTGGACCCGGGGCTGAATAAGGAGGACAAGAATCGATCACTTGTTTAATTTCCATGTTGGAGATTGACTGTGTAACCGATAGCTCTATGTCGGGATCAAGAGGTGCAAGAGGTTCCGTGTATTCGCAGCCCGCAAGGGTGATGGAATGATCCGAAAAACGGCTCTGAAAATGGGCAATGGCATGCCCCCTGAGGATTGCTTCTTCTGAAGTCCAGACATTGTTAATTTGGAGTCCGTGAATGGCCGACTTAGTTTTGTGGATCTTAGCAGCTGTTTGGAAAAAGCGAGTGTTACGATCCCCTTGCAAGAGAATTTTTTCCCGGGATTTCTGGAACCAGATGAGTTCTTCCTGGTGAAGGATGGAGTTATGTTCCGTAAGAAGTTGCCTCTCAAGAATTGCGAGCCGAGCCGAATCCACCCTATTTTGGATTCGTTGGATTCCCAACAATCGTCTTTGAATTTTGCGCTTTCGAGCCCCAATATTCCCAAAACATGTCCGATTGAACGAAATAGAGGCTTCCCTGATGGAATTCATATTATGCAAGAAGTCTCCATTACCCAGCTGCCACTTGTCAGTAATAACCTTTAAGTAAGCGGGATGGTCTGCCCAAGCCTCATGCCTACGAAAAGGCGGTTGGGGAAGTCCCTGGATGTTAGGCTCGCGATGACAATGCAATATGAGAGGATTATGATCACTATTCCCTCTATTTAATGTCTCCACTATTCCGAAGGGAAAATTGCCGATCCAATCTGTATCCGTTGCAGCGTAGTCCAGGCACTTCTGGGAATGGATATTAACTCCCGTGGATGATCTTCTCCAAGTAAAGGGCGTGCCAATGCTTTGAATAACCGTCAGATCGCAATGTTGCAGGAATTCGTTAAGAACATCAGCTCGATGTTGAGAGAAAGAGTAGCCAGTGGATTGGGATGGGCCAGTGACCTCGTTCCAGTCGCCAATGACGCACCATGAGCCTTCACAAGTCACTCAAGCCGCCTTCAGATTGTCTCAGTCGCTGAGCCTTTCTCGAAAATAAGGCGAGGCATATATCCCTGTAAGCGCCCATTTACAACCACCTCGCCCGACACTAATAGATATGGTCCTGGTCGAGATGTGAAGAACAGAAACCGTGAATGGGTGTCCCCTTCTCTGAAGTAGCCAAATGCCACCACTTCTACCTGTCGCTTCCGCTATAACCACACGTTCATACCCACTGTAATGTAACCAGACAGCGCGCCTCTCGAAGAGGCATTGTGGTTCCATGACAAAACAGAAAGTCGGTCTGTGCAGAAAAAGGAGATCCTTCAACTGTCTCTGCGAGAACTTATTGACTAATCCGCGAACATTCCAAGATAAAACCCTGAATTCTTTAAATACCTGCATACGCCTATTATCAAGATTATTATCGCCCGCCAAAACTGAGCAACTAACTGTATTGTTTGGCGTAGAACCCATAAAATTAATGATAAGGAAATTAAATCCGGTCTCCCGTAATAACATCAGGTGGTCTGGAGTGGGCTTCCAAATCCTGCCCTTCATTGGTATCTTCAACTTCCATACCCATGTCTCGACAGATGTCCCCCGCCTTCGGATTTAGGCACTCAAATTTGTTGGCAAGTATAAACCCTTTGGAGGTAGAAGTGACATCTTGTGTCTGTTTAGGGACAGCCCCCTTATCTATGCCTATATGACGACGTTTTTTTGCAGAGGCATGTGTCTGTTCGTTTTCAACCAAAGGCACCCGGTGTGTTTGGATGGCCTTTCGAGAGCTTCCAGGCCCCTCTTTGTTAGAACGGTTAGAGGTAGAAGGTTTTACCTGTTTCTGTGAATTAGCTTTCTCCATAACAGGCTCCTTGTGAACAGCCCTACGCACAGAAGACGCCTCTCCCTTGCCTGCATTTTTGTTCGGTTTGCCACTCCTCCTTCATTGATTCACAAGCCAGTCACCATGTAATTCAGTAGGGGAGTTCATGGTAGAATCAGTACTAATGGATTTGCCCTTATCAAGTGAGGGCAACGGTCCGTCAGACTCTGTTGGCTTAACAACGGAACATGTGTTACGGTTGTGGCCATATCGACCGCATAAGGAGCATAGTAAGTAAAGGCCCTCATATTCCACCTTGTACCAAATTCCCTAAAATCCGACCTGGCCAACAACGGGTTGGTTCAAATCAATCTGGACGCAAACTCGAGCATACTTCCCCCTTTCAACATTTGAAGTATTGAGATCTATCCGAATTGGCGTACCCACCATCGATGCCAAGCAAAACATTATGTTCTCATCGAACATCGCGATATTTAGCTCTGAAAAACGAATCCAAACCAAAGTGTTTTCAATCACATCATTGAAAGAATTAAACTGTGGAGTCCATTTCTGAACTGTGACATAATGGCCTGAAAGCATCCATGGTCCTCCATTCAAGGCTGTGTCCCGATCGTCTTCTCTTGTGAATTTCACCATAAAAAAACCATTAGCCAAATCAATTAGCTCGAGATGCCCATGGGGCTTCCACAGGCGCTTAAGCCCCTCTTTCATGTAGAAATATGATACTCTTTTACCTAATAGGCGGACCACCAGCCCATCCTCGTATGGCCGGCAAACTGACGCATAGTACTCAGGGTCCAGCTCCAAGACCGGCTTCAATCGATCGTTGTCAATCAGCTTAATCTTTGCTTTTTGTTCCTTGAACAAATCGCGCTTTTGGGGCGGAGGGGGAAGGGGCTTCGAGAGAAGAGTGATGTCTCGAAATGAGGGTTTCGCACCATTGAAGAGTAACGGCGTGTTGGGAGATTTATCAAGTGGACGGCCGGTGACTGGAATCTCCATCGCCGTGTCAATTCCCAAGTCCGAATCCATCCGTCACCAACTATCTATAGCACTTGTTTTCACTAGTCGTAATTATAGTTGATTATGCCTTTTACATTATTTGAGTTTATGGTTAAATTTATTGTTTGAAAAAAAGAAATGATAAATAAACTCATCCTACGCTCCTAGTGGCAAAAACGCGGGGCCTTTGTTTTGGTCCACGTGTTACTGACCGCCTGACAGTCGTGTGAGCGAAGTAAACACAGCTGACTGAACCATTCTTCTAGAAGCCTATAAATTAGCCCACGCATATAACAATATCCGCTCTCCTCTCCTTTTTCATCTCGCTGAATTTCTCTATTTTTCTCTGCATATATACACACACACAAGTCCATCTATCTACCATTCTTCTGTTGCAATAGACCACAATAATGAACAACAACTGTCAGGATAATGATGCCTACGTATGCCCGAGCTTCAGCAGCTATTCATCCGACCGATTGGCGGAAACCGCCGAGAGGTCCGCCGGCGACGACGATTTTGAATTCTCTCTGGTGCGCGAAGACGGAGAGAATCTGATCGACGGCCAGATCCGGCAGGTTTTCCCCGTATTCAACCGCGATCTGCTAGATTCGTCTGAGTCAAGCGTCGCGGTCCCGCTGAGCAGGCTTTTCATCGAGGAGGATCGCGAGCGCGACTGTCCCCCGTCATGCTCCTCCTCGGAGGCGGACGAGCTGGAGAATGTACCGTCGGGGACTTACTGCGTGTGGCGGCCGAGGATGCCGAGCCAGTGCAGAAAGAGCAAGTCTACCGGATCTGCGTCTAGGCGGTGGAATCTCCGGGATCTGCTCCGGCGGAGCAAGAGTGACGGGATGGACAGTTTCGTCTTCCTGACTCGAAATCGCAACAAGGAGGGAAAAGCGGTCAAATCGACCGAGCACCGGCCGCCGGCGTCGGCGCACGAGACGTTTTACGTCCGGAATAAGGCGGCGAAGGAAGTGAATAAGAAGAAATCGTATCTGCCGTACAGGCCGGAGCTGGTTGGATTTTTCGCTAATGTCAACGGTTCCTCTGCGCGATGTTGATGCATAGTATTGTACCGCGTGCTCCTAAGATGGTACGGTACTCCAATTGGATTTTTTCTAGTAGTTCGTTCCTTCCTTATACTGTGGCCTGTTAGTTTTATTGTTATCTTTTGGGTAAATAGTACGGTCCCGTTATTGAATCATTTTATCGGGATTTGTAATTGGATATCGTTATTGAATCATATTTTTGGGATTTGTAATTGTCAGTTGATCTAACGGTTACAAATCCTGACGAAATGGTTTCGTAACGGACCGTAGAATCTCAATGTTTTGATAAAATAAATTTTAGTTTTTTCAAAGCAACGCAACTAGTGCATAGATTTGTGCTGTTATTTATAGTTGTGCTAAATTCCAAATCAAGGAGAGGGATCATGATTCGTGTGCGTGACTGAACTCAATATAATAGTAGAAGATTGCTCATTGAACAGATTTCTCGGAGTTAGTATTTTAAATTCTTACAATAATAAGGTCAACCTTGAATAGTATTTAATAGTAGCTCATTAAGTTCACTGACCCTTGAATTGTGTGTAATATATACTATAGGGAAATGTCAAGATTCTATTACAAAACTATTCCGTCGGGATTTCTAATCGATAGATGACTAGTTCTGACAGTTACATGATGATCTAACAGTTACAACTCGACAGAATTGTTCTGTAACTGGATCGTAACATTTCCTATACTATAATTAATATTAACAGTTGTGTGGTTTGTTTTCGAAATAGACAGCAGCGTAGACGTAAGTGTATCTAAAATAACACAGCAGCTGATGTGTCAAAGTTGTGATGTTTGACAGGACTAATCAGTCCAATCGGCGATGAATATGTAGTCTAGAATTAGACGAAAACAATACGATATGGGCATTTGCTACCAACCAACCTACCTCTATGAACCATAAAGTGGTCCTTATCTTTTGGCATCTAGTGGTAGACAAAGGAAGTTAATATGTATTATGAAATTAAAGTAATGAAGTTAATGTACAAATATTTATACTACTTATTAAATATTATGATATGGTGATGTGTTGTCTAGTGTATCATATTTGGTAGAAACATTTCAAGACCTGATATGTGGAATTGAAAAAAGCTTTGGAATAGTGATGTTGTTGTGGTTAAAGCCACCAAATACAATACAATAATGACTTTACCAAATAACAAGCACAAAGTTCAATCAAGAACAACAATAACCACACGTAATAGCAACCAAACGATGTCAAGCCAACAATAGGATGACACAAGATTTTTAGCGTGAAAAATTCCAAATTGGGTAAAAATCACGAGACCTGTAGGCCGCTTAAATCTTCCACTATATCAATTCGATAATGGGTACAACCGAAATCCTCTCTAGATCATCAAACTAGAGGCAAACAACAATCTCAAGATCACAACACAAGATCTTGCCTAACAACGAGAAACAATTCAACAACCCCTTCATGTCACACACAAACAGACAACCCAAATGTGCTCAAATTCGACTTTCTGTCAAAATGTGACTATCCAACGGTTGCAATCGCTGGGAATCGGCGATTTTCTGGGACTGCGCAGTGCAGTTGCGAGAATGAAAAAGAGGACGTGTTTTTAACTTGTTTATGTCATGTTTCTTCCGTCTCTGCACACTGATAGGCTGTAAAGTATTTTTTTTCCCCTTTATGAAAAGATAATGGGCCTTTAGCCCTTATTAAGTCCAAGCCCACAATTAGGTCAGACTCAACAGGTAGGTGTGTAGTAACTAATAATTGACTTGATCGATTTAACTCTCTATAATTTAACTATACTTAATTGATCATTTTAGCCCGTTCCTTTTAATTATGCATAATCAAATAAAGTTTAAATTCAATTTATAAAAAATTTATGAAAAAAAAATCTAGGACAATATATGTTTGTCACTCTTCAAGTTCATCTTCTCAGTGTAACAATACATTTTTACGGGTCATTTTTTAAACTATAATGCAAACTTGGTTATGAGAATTTTTAATTATTGTATTTAATCTATTAAACTAATATATTATAGTGTTATACAATTCAAGAAATATAATCCATAACACAATTGTAACACTATTTTTTTATAAGTAACTTTCACGCATATAATATCTAAAATTATGTATAGTGCTTTTAGCCATGTAAACCTTGTAGAAAGCTTTAACTCTTCTGGTGTGTGTATATGAAATAATTTATTTCATACCCATGCATACTTAAAATCTACTTCAATTTTAGTTCAACCACACTATTCTCAATATTATCAATATTGTTGGCGTCGAAAATTGGATGATCAACCATTGAAAAGGAGTCAGAATATTTTGTATGAAAAGTGAAGAATAATTATATGATCAAAATGAAAGCTTTTTTTTTTT
>CACSLK010024540.1:10269144-10297174 GCA_902706635.1 Striga hermonthica | reverse complement strand
AAGTGGGTGAGTAAAATAAATAAAAAATAGTACATCATTATTTAATGTGAGATAATTATCATGAAACCACTTTATGGCTTTTGACGGTTTCGATTTATATCTACCTTGTCGGTAGCTACTTTAGGATATTTGTGTCGGTCGATCACCTCAAATTCTGTTCGGCTCAGTAGCGGGCAGACTTGTCATATGGGGGGTCTGGTCGGCCTCTAGACGATCAACTAATTGAAGTACCTGTTTTTCTTGCACATTTATTTATTACGTATTTTTGGGTCCTTGTTTACAGGACCATACTTTTTATTTCATTTATTATTTAATCAATTGGAACCAAATTTGGGTATCAACAATATAATTAAATAATACAAACCAGTCATTCTAACACATCACATCAAGTTTAATTTATCACTTATCAACTTACATAATTTTAACTAACTACCACTTCACATTCTTTTTCTTCTACTTTTACATCAAATCAACTTTAATTATTTTAAATACTATTTAAATATTAAATTAAAATCCCACTATAGTGTTAGTTGTTAATCGAAAATTAGGGATGAGTATGGGTCGGTACGGTTTCGGAGACTTGTCAATTTCCAGAACCGTACCGAAGAAGGCGATTGCTAGTGGGGAGGCTAGCAGCTCCACGCCGGCACCAAGGGTGGAGTGGCTGAAGCCGATAGGCTACAATGGCGTAAGGGACGCCAAACCTGGCCTTATAATACACCTTTCCTTACATCCAACGTTTTTGCCCTACTTTCTCTCTGGCGAGAAGTGAAGGAATCTATTGTTGAAGAAATTTACGTAGGCCAGTCAAGCTCTTCTGGTCTATTTTCGCTACCTGGGTCTGAACAAGCTTTGCGAACTTATGTCCATTTTTTTTCTCTTTCTCACTTTCTCAATGGTAGTGAACCTAGGTACGCAATATATTCCTGCTTCCTTCATACCAATCGGGATTTATTGAAGACTTACATTCTATTCTACCAAGGAAGGAATGGTCACTGCGGAGAATGATTGTCAGTGAGGAAACAACAAAAGTCAGATCAGGTCTGGTAGAGCGAGCCTTGCTGCCCTTTTTTCCTTTCTTTCCTTGAATACTCTCTGCGAGCAGCAAGCCGTTGGTTGAACCAGTAGGGGGTTATGGCAACATGCATCCCCGGTATAGAAGGACACCCCACCCCCTGCTGCGGCGCAGATCCGTCGGGCTAAGGTAGCCCTATTGAATGTGAGGAAGGCAACTTTCTAGTCTAGGAAGGTGATGGGGCAAGATCCATCTGGGAACCTTAACCAAACCTGAAATGGGAGTGACCAATTGAAGCTAACTTCTTTTTTTATTCTTGTAGGTTCTCAAAGGCCACTGGTTCCAAAGGCTAAAAGCCAGAATAGATAGAAGAATCCTGAATGAACATAAACCCCATTCGGGGGAACACAATAACTTGTGCCTTGACATCCTCTTTAAAACAGCAGCACACCATTCATGCATTGGAGCCAACAATCGCTCTGACACGACCAAAAACATTAAACCTCGCATTGCTGGATTGGAAGAACGTCTTGGGATGAGACCCTGGAAGCTTTGACCTAGCCTGCAAGCAAGGATGTGAAGAATGCGGTCAAGAGGAGCCCCTAAAGAGCTCCGCGGCTGAACTATAGACCAACGGGTTGTCCGAAGCATACCGAATTCGAAGCCTCAAGTGCCCCAATGGCCCGAAAAGCCGCTTTTTTCCAATCTTCCTTGAGAACGAGTTCTATTTGCCCCCTCTTCATTCTCTACAGGGTTCCAAACCCGTGACATTTCGGAGATCACTAAATTTCGATCTCTGGAACCATACCAAAAATCAATTCGGTTCGGTTCGGTTCAGAGATTTTTATTTTTCGGTTCGGTTCGTTATTCGGGACTATCAGAATGGTTCAGTTCGATTCGGTTCGGTTGGATATTAAGAGATTTATAATTATTTTTCAATTTTTTTGAATGACTACCTAGTTAAATTTTAGTTTTTATATGTTTTTTTTTTTTTCTTTTTAATCCAACATTCATCAATACTTTATCATAATAAAGTTTTTATTTTTAAATGAACTTTAGAAATAACTCTAGATTTTAGTTAAGACGAATTTTTTGCAACTGACATTCAGAAATTAAAATTCAAAAAAATATGATATAGTTTTTATTAGAAGTAATGTTTCTTTAACCTTCCATGTTATTTATAAGACAGAAAAAGACTAAGTATCGACAAATTTAAGTAAACTTTATATTTCTTTTACAAATACATTTTTTTACCTTTCAAACCATTTTAAATATATATTTTTAAACACGAAATATTCAATTGTATAGCAAGTACTTATAAGCATGGAATCTAAGTGAAGTTTAATTGTTATTACTATATTTTATTGCATTTTAAAAATTATTAAATTATATAGGATCAAAGTTAATAACACACATCTATTTTATAATTCGGTCCCTATTTTCGGTTCCTAATTTCGGTTCTTCGGTGTGGTACGGTATGAGACGGTTCGGTTCGTTTCTCGGTTTGAATATTTATGAAATCTCTAGAACCGTACAAATTATTTTTTCGGTTCGGTTCGGCTCGGAGAAAGTAAAGGGTCAACGGTTATTCTACGATTCGAAGTGATTTCGGTTCAGGTTTTAGAACAATTCAAAATTCTCCGAGTCCCATGCTCAGCCCTATCAAAAATACTCACTTTGAGCGAATTTACTTGTAAACAAGCACGCCTCGTCTCTCAATCACACATGACAAATATAATGGAATGTTACCGAACTAAATAAATGTTGATAGTCATAGCTCGGCTAACTGGAATAATGCATTGTACAATTAGGCCGACGAGTTCAAGAGTCGCGCTAGGTCAACCTACAAGAGATCAAATGTGTGGAGAAACAACACAAATAGATTACCCGGTCTAGAGAACCACCAAGTCGACCTAAGTCTACGAACGCCCTATGTAGTTAATGGGCGAGGAGCGAGTTAACGAGGAAGATAACATCTAACAGGTCATACTACCCGACATTAGAGAGACCTAAAGTTCTAGGGATTAGTGTTTGTCTAACAGGATGATATGAGGAACTGCGACCTATGACTTCAACCACGGCGACCTAAAAGAAAAAGACCTATTGATTATGGAGACCTGAGTAAGCAGAGACCATCTTAAGATAGGAATGAATACAATGAGGATAAGAAGGAATCTAGTGATTATAAAGATGAGATTAGGATAAGGATGAATATTAAGCATATTAGATCAAAGCTCGAGCAGTCCGAAAAGATGATTGCGGGCAACCAATCTCGAGCACCATGGTATTATTCTATAAAAAGAGGGTGAGATACAACTGAAAACTCACTCTCTATAGTTCTCTACATACAAAGCACGCTATCATATTTTTCCTCTTTACTAATTTGAGCATCGGAGTGCTCACGCCGAGAACCACCCTAGCACTTGTTTTGTAAGTAATCAGCAACTCAGGGATGATCAGAGATTTATCATAGCCACCTCAACCTAAATTCAAGTCTTCGACATATCAAATGCGTAAGATCCACTACAACAATAATCATTATTAGTGGTGATTATTTTAGTGACAACATTAATATCTTCACTATAACCACGTATATAGGGACAATATTGTCTCATGTCATTATATTATTGAACTGGTAGTTACTAGTGACAACTTTATTTTCGACACTATTCTTTGTCATTAAATGTTCTGTTGTTGGCGCATATCGCCTTGAAAACTTAAGAGTCGTCGCTAATGTCATTTGTAATAGTGACAATTTACAAAGTTATCATTAATAGTACAACAAAGATATTAGTGGTAGTTTATTGTTGTCACAAAAATAATAACATAATTAGCGACAAAAAAAAATCATCACGATTAATTATAAAAAAATAGTTACAAGAATTTTATTTCATACAAAACTTAACTTTATGATTTGTTAAAAATTAAATTTCAATTTACTAACTAAATATTAACTAAATTAAAATAATTACTTGTTCTGTTATATTGATCTTCTTAAAAACCAATTAATTGTTCTGTTATATATTATTTCCAATTAACTAAATCATTATCTATTATTATAAATATTATTTGTCCAAACCTAATTACGAAGCATGATTCTTCGCCAAGTAGGATTCCGAAGCACCAGAAGCAGCCACGTAGGCTCAGCGCATTCGAGAATTATATATAGGGAGGATTTTGGACTACATTCTTATTCCATTACATGCCATAGTATTAAATAAAGTAATATACTAATATATGTTGTTATTAATAATATAAATTGACCTATAAATATCTTATTGATTAAAGTTATTAAAAAGTGCAACTCGAGATGTATGATTCTAAGAGCATCCACAATGCTTTGGGTTCAATTACAAAAAATTGTATGCCACCTAAGAAATAGACCTAGTCTAAAAAAATGTATTGTCCAATGCAAACAAAAGTAGACTGGGTCCTGCTGATGTGGCAGCCCAAAAAAGAGACCCGGTCTACCCTTAAGTCTATTTTAGACCCAAGTAGAGACCTAGTCTCTTTGCATTAGAGTGGATTTTAGCAATTTTACATAATTTTATCCATGTTATCAAAGATTTGGGTTTATTTACATGCCACATAGACAAGACTAGACCCAATGCATTGTAGATGCTCTAAACTTTAGATGAAGATGCACCACACATGTTTCTTATTTGGATAATATACGGAATAATATATATATATAGTATATAAAAATATATCATATCATATCATATATTAAGGCAAAATTGCATATAAATGCACCACCTTTCATGTTTTTGTAATTTAATCACCACATTTGCAATTTAGCAATTTAATACACCACTTTAGTTATTTTTTGCAATTTGAATCACAGGGCCCAACTTCGGGCCTATTCTGCTGACGTGGCGGCCCGTTCTACTGTTATGACATTTTTTGCTGACATGACATTCCACGTGTCAATTACATGGCATTTTTGCGCTGACATGGTGACCCATGTGTCAATTAAAAAAAAATTATGTTGCACGCCCTATATGGGATTCGATCCTGGGTTAAAAGGGTTTTTTGCTGACATGACATTCCACGTGTCAATTACATGGCTTTTTTGCGCTGACATGGCGACCCATGTGTCAATTAAAAAAAAATTATGTTGCACGCCCTATATGGGATTCGATCATGGGTTAAAAGGGTTGAAGAGCAGCCTTTGCTACCACCACACCAATCCAACTTAGTTGTTGAATGTAACAACCTTTTATATATATACACATTACGTATGAAGAAATCAAATTAAATCTAAAAGATAATTTAATTACATTAAATCTAAAAGTTAATTTAATTATATTTAATTAAATTATATAAAATTGAATTAATAATAATATATTAAGATAATTAAAATATATTTTTTTGAATTTATTTTTTGTGTTAGAGTGAATCGTATTAATAATATTATATTTATTTAATATTTTTACTTATTTATTTCAAATAAATTTATAATAAATATAATATCTTATTATTATATAATAAATTATTATTTCATTTAAGATTTTTAATATTTTATTATTTTATATACAAATAACACTTTTTGTTTTATTATTCATTTACGATTATTTAACATTTTATTTACTTAAATTATATTTTTTAATTTATTATATTTATTTAAGATTTTTATTTATTTATATTTATTATTTCATAATAAGTCATATTTATTAAAATATAATAAAAATAATATTACATAAGATGATAAAGTATAAAAAAAAGTGAATTCAAATAAAATAAAATATAATAACAAACAAAATAACTTATTAAGAAATAATAAATAATAAAAATCTTATTTATTAAATATTATTAATATAGTTTACTCTAACACAAAATATGAGTTAATAAAATTCTATATTTTAATTATCTTAATTTATTTTGTTTTCATTTAATTTAATTTATTATAATTTTATATTTAATTAATTTAATATAATAATTAACTATTCTAAATTTAATATGATTTATTCATACGTAATTCCTATATATATAAATTATTATTGAATATGTTAACTAACATGGATGGGTGAGTTGGTAGCATAGCTATCTTTCTCCTTTGGAGGCCAGGGTTCGAATCCTACTGTAAGATATACAGATTTTTTTTTTTAAAAAATTGAAATAGACTGCCACGTCACCCCAAAGATGTCACTTCACCACAAAAATGCCACGTCACCAGAACAGGCCCGAAATTGGACCCTGTGATTCAAATTGCAAGAAATAACTAAAGTGGTGTATTAAATTGCTAAATTACAAAGGTGGTGATTAAATTGCAAAAACATGAAAGGTGGTGCTTTTATATGCAATTTTGCCCATATATTAATAATAGTGTGATACGAATTGTAAGCACCTAAAAATGGAACATTATTCTCGTATGATATGATCTACATATTATGCTAAATGAATAATAGAATTTCACCACTCTATTAGAGCATCTCCAATGCTCAATGTTGTAGTGGTAAATTACATTACACATCAACACATTTATTAATATCACATTTTTTCATTCTCCAATGTGCAATGTGATCACAAATGTTGTGATGATGTGAATATAATTAATGTCTACAATGTAGAGAAGAATGTGGTTCATCCACATTCTATTCCACATTCTACTCCGTACTCTAGTTAGCCAATGAGGAGAAAAGAGAATTATTATTACCATCTATACATATATAATAAGTCATTCTATTTACTAAATATAGTAGGTAGAAAAGTCAATGACAATTAATTCCTTCTATTTCCATCAAGATCTTTTTTAATTACTTACTAGTACAGTGCTCGTGCGATGCACATGAGCATTTATTCCCTACTTGCTTTTTGAAAGGTATTTTTGCATTTAAATTATCTCATGACATTAAAATATCATGAAATAAATTTATATGTTGTTGAACACTTTTTTATGTACAACATTCTTGGTTTGATTCTAGAATTTTATCTAAAATTGCGTATTATTAGTTATTAGTTAACAAATTATATTTGTAAAAAAATTAAGGGTCTTATTTATTAAAATATTTCAGTAGGAAAAAAGTAGAGATTTATAGGAATTTTCATGCCATTTTATTATTTTTAAATCCAATTCAAAACTTTGATTAAGAAAAATTGAAAAGAATCATTAAATTTTCCTAAAAATGGAACTGAGTTCTTATATTAATATACCGGTTTTTTTTACCGAACAAATAGATCCAAATATCTGGTTAAAACAAAGTAAAATAATCATCAATAATGCAATCGAGTTTTTCGAACATTACACCGATTTTTTTACCAAACAAAATTGAATTGATATTATTTCTAATAAAAAATCAGAATATATTGTTAAGATTTATGCAATTGTTTCTATACTAAGAAAATTGATTTGAACTTAAAAAAAACATAAGAATCCAAAAAAAAAAAAAAAAAATTGATGCGTTCAAATTTTGGAAAGTTGCACAGGATTTTTCTTGTAAAAGTTGCACATGATATTGAAATTGATTTGAACTTTTTTCCTATAAAATTGTATAATGTTTGACTTTAAATATCAAAGATGAACTTATTTCGTTACCAAAAAATGTGGATACGATTTTAAATGTATATCCCGTCTAAATCTCAATTTTGTCTTACAATAAAATTGCATGTGGTTTTTTATCCAATTTGCACATATTTTTTAATAATTATACAACCATTTATTTCCTAAATTTGTATCCAATTTGCACGGTTTTAAATTCATTTGTACTTGGATTTGTTTATAAAAATAATTGACATATTTTTTGCATAAGAATCTTTAAATTTGTTACAAAAAAATGGGATCCAGATTTTAGTAAAAATAAAATAAAAAAATGATGCAAAAAAATGGAATTCAGATTTTGGCATAAGAATCTTCAAAATTGTTATACAAAAAAATAAGATTTAGATTTTGTTACTAAAAGTTCACATTTTTTTTATTTGAGATTTTGTTTGTAGTATTTTTGGGCATGTGGTAACCGAGTTACCCGACTCGGGTCGTTCTCAAAGGAAGGCTCTTCGGAGCTTCGTTCATTATCTAGTCGTCAAAGTCACACAACCGAAAAGGTCCTAAACATTCTACTCGTAATTTCATGGTTTGAATTTAAACTAGATTAATTTACGAAATGAGAGCAATTGAAAGCAATTAACTAAGCACGCAAGAAGATGAGATAAATCAAGGGGGAAAGAGAGATTTTGGTTTGCCGGAGTCTCCATGATCAATCACACGCAAATAACCGAACATTGTCATGCTAGCTAAAACCCTAGGAAGCTAAACCCAACTCTAGCACAAGACGAGCAAGCATTCAACTCCTAATCACACTTAGTCAAGCATTTACGATCTAAAGATTCAATCTTTTCCTCCAAGCAACTCAAGAACACTATCAATTTTCACAAAAGCAAACAAAGATATACGAAGTAATGAGGCTTAAGACTAAGTACCCACTCTTACACGCACTTGGGAGGAGAAACGGAGTCAAAAATCTCGAAACTTTACTCGAAACAATGTCGCCGGAAATTCGCCAGAAAACTTGATTCATAAGCTCCAAACCAAAGCATAAAAAGGAAAAAGAGAAAATAGAGAGGAATTCCCAACTTAAAAGCTGGGAAATGAGAGTTATTTCTAAAAATACAAAGCACAATGTCTATTTATAGCTACACCATAAACACACACTAAAAACACACACATTTAATGAAATTCTGAAGTTTGCAAGTCTCGAAACGGACTTCGCAGCGATTTTTGACATGAAAATCAACTAGAAATAAGCTTTCGCAGGTCCCCAAAGAAGGTTCGCTGGCGAGTTGGGCCTTGGGTGCTGCAGATAGGCGTTTCGCGGCTCGCGAAAGTGTGTTCGCTGGCGAGTGCTCCATGTGGCTAGTGTTGGGTGTGGTGTTTCGCTGGGTGCGAGTCTCCGTTCGCTGGCGAGTGCTGTTGATGTGCGTTGGGGCCATGCGCTTCGCCGGGCGCGAGGTGTGGTTCGCCAACGAGTGCGTGCTGGTAAGGGTCATGTGCGCTGTCTTCACGGGATGCCAAATGCCGTTCGCAGCGAGTGTGCACGCATGGCTAGTGTTGGGTGCGGCTTTTCGAAGCTCGCGGGATGTGGTTCGCAGCGAGCTCCCGGTGCGGCTCTTGACTTTTTCTACGGATGATGGCTTGTTTGGTTCGGTCAATGGCTTAGCAATGTTATGAAAAATAGCTCGTCTTCCCGGCCATGCAAATAGGACCTATACAACACACCAAAAGAGACGCAAAAATACGGCAAAATACAAAAACACATAACGAAAACAAAAACACATAAAACACGATAAAATGGACCGATTGACACAAATCCGAACCTAAAAATGACTCGATTAATCACATAAAATACAAGAAAATAAGCACAAAAACATAACAAACAACTCCCCCACACTTAACTCTTTGTTTGTCCTCAAGCAAACAAAATAACAAGTAGCTCGAAAAGAAAAATCGAGAAGTCTAAAATTATCGAACATGCGAAATGAAACTCTCATTATTATCCGGTATTCCTAAAATCAAAATCCAATCCGAGAACATGGTTCCCACATAATGAATCCATACAAAACAAAAACCCGTCCCAAGTTATTCTACACATGATTACTCTATTCAAACTCCCTTATTCTACATATACGTGCAAAAACCATAAATGGTCCTCTAAACATGTAACATAATAAGCATAAACCAATAAGCCAACTCCCATTCTTTTTCTTTTCTTTTTCTTTTTTTTTTTATATATTTTTTTATTTAATGAGCTAATTTTTCCAAATGAAAGCCGTTAGGACGATTATTACCTAGGTTTAACTTCGGGGTTTGTCCCCGAGTCTCCTAGGCCGGTTTATTGTACTCATTAACCCGATTTATCTAGAAGACTAACCGAGCCAAGAGGAGCCTAATCCTTTCAACTCTCACGAACTCATTTTCGTGAGTTTATTTTTCCAAACGAGGTTTCCGGACGAGATGATCTAGGTTTGACCACGAGGGGTTTCCTCGAGTTTTCTAAACCGGTTTCCGGGGCTCATTATCCCAATCCACGAAGTGGCTCGAAATAAGAGGAGCCTAATCCGTACTTCCTCGCGAACTCACATTTTATTCTTTTTTTTTTCTTTTTCTTTTTTTCTTCTTCTTCTTCTTTTTTTTTTTAATGGGGTGGCACACAAGGATACATCACAAGTATAATACAATGATCATCACAACTCAATCAAACGTACCACAAGTGTATAGATAACACGTTTACAACGATATCAAACATAAGGGAAGCATGCCTCAAGACAATCAATCGAGAACAAACAAGGGACAAAACAATTCCGTGAATCCACATGCGAGTTCCAATGTCGACGAATTATCATTCAATTTTAGGAAACCGTCCAATTCATCAAGTACATAAAACATGAACGTTAATAGTGGAACCAATCAACAATCTCGACTCACCACATAGCTATTTCGACTCTTGAACAAACATCAAGCTTCATGCGGGAGAGGCGACATCAACACACAAAAACTCAAATAAAACCGGTCCAAGACACGAAAAATACGAAAAATAAAGCACAAAAAACGAAGAAAATATCACCAAAACATGCATAATCATGAAAATCTCTCCCCACACTTAAAACAAAGCAATGTCCTCATTGCTTGACCAAAAAGCATAGAATCGAGCACATAATCATACAAGTTCATGCGAAAAATAAAACGAACACACGAAAAGAAAACAAACACAAGAACACACAAGAACCAACTAAAGAAAAAGAAAAAGAAAATAGAAAAAGAAAATGCGTACTCTACACGGTGGTGGCCCCCACCGTGTGTCTAATGGTGGTCGTCCGGTGGGAATAGAGAAAATAATCTGAAAGTCATCGAGCTCAAAATGGAGCCATCCGAATGACTCCACGTAAGGGCCATATGTATGCATCTCGGAGAGATAATAACCGTGAATTCATAAACTCGACGAAGATGCACATATGCATGGAAGTTTAAAAATCGGGCCACGGGACAAGTATGATCCTCCCCATAACATCTCATGGCCAACACCTCATTTGTTCACCAATGAAACGATTCCCGGCTCTTGCCGTAAACTCCATCCTCCAATCCAAAAACACCCGGCAAGGAATACACAATACTCGGCACGCCCGACAAGACGTGCCGATCACTCACGAGCCCAACTCCAATCACCCACATGACCACTCCGGCAAGAGTAGTAATCCAAAGGTCGACACCAAAATTAAAAGTCAAAGATAGGTCAAGCCGATGTACCATGGAAATAATCAAGAAAAACGCTTGCCAGAGGTAGGATAGAGAAGAAACTACCAAGTATGAAGCTCCGATGGTCGTAAAGTGCACCGAATATGAAGTAGCGGTCGTCGGGAACATGAAAAGCTCGAAAAATACCTACCGGAAGCTTCGTGGGTGTCCAATCGCCAAGAAAAAAGGTCACCGGAAACGTTTGCTGGATTCCGGCGACAGTAGCCGAAAAAGGTGCGCCCCGGCGAGAGGAGTCCAGGAGTGGTCTCGGATTTTTGAAACTCCAAGTGAGTCAACAGGAAAGTGGATTTGAAGGTTGAAGAAGAAATGAGATCTAGAATCTTCTTGCCGGAAAACGGAAGCCTTCTCGCTGGAATTTTTGCCGGATCTCGGAGTATGTTGTTTCCGCCGACGAGAGCTTCGATTTGGTGTATAGAAGTCGAGAATCGGAGGTGGTTGGCCGGAGGAAGGTGGCGGCGCACGACGGTGCACGGTGGCGGGTGGCGGCGCCGGAATCTTGGGGAAAAAGGCTGTTGGGCTCGCATGGGACTTCGCGGGTCGCGAATGGTGGTTGGCTAGCGGGCTGGGGCTTGCTGGGCGTGAATGAGCGTTGGCTAGTGAAACGGGCATCGCGGGGGTCGCGGCCATTTCCGCCGCGCGGAATGTGGGCGCAGAAGTTGGGGGCTGGCGCGGGACTTGTGGGCGAAAGTGAACTCGCGGGCTGCGAAGTGGCTGTCGCTGGGCGCGAGGCGCATCTCACGGGCGAAGGTATATGGGCGCGCGCTTCGCTGGCGAATGGGCATTGGCGGGCTGCGGACTCCGCTTCGCAGGGCGCGAGATGAATCTGGCTAGCGAGTCGCGGTTGGCAGGGCGCGAGATTGTGTTCGCGCGCGAGTTCCCGGGGCCCCTAGGGCATTTTCACTCACATTCCATACTTAGTCATATTTCAAGCTTTTTCACGCAAATTTCCAAATCAACTTTCGATCATAATTTTTGCTCGATTCTCGACCCGTTTTTTCGCTCAAAATTTTGTTTGAGCCCAAAATTTCCACACTCTCCATAATTAAACCCATTTTCCAATAAAAAATCTCGGCTCGGAGTCCCTTTTTTTCTCCAAAATGACATGTGTTGTGTCGCTTGCGGGCTACTTATTTCCGAATGAAAACAAAAGCGGAAAAATGCAAAAATCGTGGGTTGCCTCCCACAAAGCGCTCAATTTAATGTCTTGAGCTCGACGTTCCCAACGAAAATCAACCGGGATCCAAGAAAAAGTCTCGATCATGCCACGCCTTCGTATTCTCCAAAAGGAGACGAGTCGGTAGCACCGAACAAAGGCGGGCCAAATAAACTCTCGTGGCCGAGTTTTTGTGAAACCGAGCACGGATATCAACAACCACCAATATGAGAAATGAATCTTTACGAACCGAGGCCCCATACTCGACCTCCGAAAATATAAAAAATGTCCTTGGAGCACGTCGAATCAATCTCGGGCATCGTTTGCACTATCTCGAATGTGTATTCATCAAGCTCAAGCATTGGGAGCATGGGCGTAGGCACACTAAAATCCTCCACATGGTCACGATCCTCAATAATACGAAACGACGACCCAAAGGACATGGGAACCACATCATACTCAACATCACAAGTCGATAGCTCGGAATCCTCCTCAACACCATCCACAAAATCATCAACTACCACATCCTTCTCCTCAATATCATCCTCCCAAGCACAAGCAACACCGTTTGGCACAACCGAATCCTCAAATGAATTCTCTCCTATATCATGCACCATATCAACTCCCGAATCCATACAATCACTCTCAACAATAGAATCAAAGCTCAAAGCACTATCACCGAAAGAAAGAGTTGACGTACCTAACGTGGATTGCACGCCGAATCGTCGATAGAGGGAATCTCTTTAACATTCAAATCGTCGATGTCCTCACTTGTGTCAAGTGATTGAGTACCGTCATAAACGAGAGTGAGGCCCATCTCTTTCAAGGAGGCAAACCTATCCACCATGGCTCGAAATTCTCCCTCTAATCGAGTACTCTCCTGGATAATCCTCGCCGATAGAGAACAATATCTACCGAGCGGAATGTGAGATGCGTCCAAATCAAGAAAAGAGACTATGGTAGACTCGAACTTCGTGAGTGTGACTTGAAGAACGGATGGAATGGGAATACACCTCCAACTATGAAACTCCTCAATGATCGACATGAGGCTCGCAAGTGCCTCTTGAGTGCTCATCAAAACCTCTTGGTTATGATCGTAAGGCGCAACCGTAGTTGGAATTGGAACTTCGGTCCTCGGTGTACAAGGTTGGCCAACCGATAGATGCTCAAATGATGGACAAGATGAAACATAGAACTCGGTTTCTTCTTTTCCGGATGTGGGAGCCATTGAAGCACGAAGGGATCGATTGCACTCCTCTAAATGCTCCATAATCTCGGCTAGATTGACTCGAGAAGCTTCTCGAGTCAGCTCGGGTGAAGGTGTCGCGTCATAAAAATCGGGAGGCGGTGGATAATAGTGAGGCGTCTCGTCGTGACCCAGAGAGTAATAACCAAAATCAACTTGAGATGGCGGGTAAGAAGGGCTCGGATACGGATAGGGCGGCCCTCCATATGGCTACATCTCCTCATGGTAGTTGTCGGGGTATCCATGAGACGAACTACCATCATAAGAATAGCCGTATGGATCCATCGGAGCTCCTTAAGTGAAGTATCTCGCACAGGAACAAGAAAACAACCAAGGCACACGAGACCAAGAAACGAAAAAACAAAAACAAAACTAAAACGAAACCATATGTACATGAACACACATAGCAAAACAATAGAAAACGAAAATAAGCAAATAACCAAGAGAATTACGAAAAACAAGCAAAGAGCACAAAAAGAAAGCAAAACACGGAAACAAACGACAACTAGATAGTAAACTTGGCGTCCTACTCGCCTTCCCCGGCAACGACGCCATTTTGTTTAATATAGAATTGATGGGCAAGGGATAACCGAGCTACCCGACTCGGGTCGATCTCGAAGGAAGGCTATTCAGAGCTTTATCTACTAAATGATCGTCCAAATCACAAAAAGGGAAAATAAAATCCTAAACATTCTAAGAAATTGATTGGATGGTTGATTAACACTAATCGAGCACTAAAAAACGAGCAATTAATTAAAAGCAAGATCAAATGACGAGCAATTAGCAAACTAGATCATCGGAGTCTCATGCCATAACCATAACAGGATAATAATCGATCAACATACGGAATAAACGAGCTACGAGCATTAGATTGCTAACCCTAGTCGTCTAACCGAGATCAACGAGCAATTAACGACTCTATCTACTCAAGCAAGCAATCAAATTCAAGCATTTCCTCCATCAGCAATCAAATCCAAATTTACCCTAATGAAAATTATAAGTAACAGCGGAGCAAACACCGAAGTAAAGAGCTTTAAAACTAAATACTCATTCTCCCATTGCGTAGGCGGTGAAAAACGGAGTCAAAAGCTCGAAACTTGAAAGAAACCGAAGTCGCCGGAAAATCTCTCAGAAAATAGCATAAACTCTTAATCTAGAGAGCAAAAATAAACATAAAGAAATTTCCCAAAGTGGGAAAAGTGAAAAATGAGAGATTGATGTTCAAAATGCAAAGAAAAAAATATTTTTACTCTCCTCAAAACACACACTAAAAAAATGCAGTTTAAAATGAGACACTCCCGAGCTAGCTATGAAATCCGCGAGGTTGCGAGCAGGGGCGTGCATGGGCATTGGAACGGCAACGCTCTCGATGGCATGGTCAGATTCGCGAGGTCGCGGCGCGGCCGTGTGGGCGTGCGGGCATATGCGGGCGTGCAGTCATGCAAGCGTGTGGGCGTGCGGACGCGCGGAAGGAAGCACTAGCGAGGTCGCGCTAGGATTTGCGAGGGCGCGAGCGTCAGTGTGGCGGGCGTGTGCGGCAGTTGCAACACTCTCGACGTCGCGAGTAATGCCGCGAGCTCGCGAGTAGGAACACAGCTGCGTGGCATGCGATGCTATCGACCTCGCCGCCAATTCCGCGAGTGCGCGAGCCGTGCAGGCGGGTGCTGGCGAGCGGGCGTGCGTGAGTGGTGTGTGCGCGCGCGGGCGAGCTGTGTAGTGTGTGCCCATCTCGGCTAAGGACTCAACACGCTCGACCGAGAATGGTTTGTTCGAAATGACTCGACTTGACTCGGGACTGACTTTGGAGTACTCGTCTCGACTCTCCTCATTCATCCTCGAAATAAACCTGAAATTATACCAAAAGCACGGACAAGTACGCCAAAATACAAAATAAAAGAGAAAATATAAAATCACACAAAATGCGATAAAATAGACCGATCGACACTAAAACAAACTAAAAAAACGACCCGAACACACATAAAAATACATAAAAATAAGCACAAAAACATAACAAACAGATTTCCACTAATAGTAAGTCAAACTAATTATTTTTCGTCAAAGTTACTGAAAATCATTTTACCAACAACTTTTTTTATATACCAAGATCGAAGATTACTTCACCATATCAACTTGACTTTCTTTTTAAGAAAATTAGTGAGTTTTGTTACAGAATATAATGTAAGACTTTTGGATTGATTGAAAAATCATATTTTTAAAAGTATTACTCAACGTGATTTTTACCAAAAAATAAACATACGAAAAGGTAGTATGCAACACTTCTAAAGCTCGATATTTTGTGCAGATAAGTATCAAAGTTACCAAAAAAAGAAAAAAAAATCTAAAAAAAACCGAATAGGTTGTCAAAGTTGTTAAAAAATAAAGGAATTATTGGAAAAATAAAGCATTCATGAGATAGAAACAAACGGAATTTTCAGATCTGTTCCTCATAATGAAACATGAAAAACGGCTGCTGCAATATCTCAAATTTTCTTTGATTGGGAATGATGACCAACTACAAATATATATGGTTCACAAGGAGCAATCTTAGCCATACAATTTTGAACCCTAAAAGATAAGCATATACTATTTACAAAACAATCCTTCATTTGTCTTCATATGCAAGTGAGCTTTCTTCATTTTCTCTTTCTTCACACATGGGTTGCTCCCACGTATGCATGGCAGCTGGCTTTGCTGCATGTTCTTTTACTGATGACTTTGAATGTGGGCTTTTACCTCCTCTCAATTTGAGCAAGGGATGATCAATAACTCCTAATTTACTTCTCAACATTGTGAAAAATTGCCTTGACAAAGGTTTTGTAAAAATGTCACTGATTTGCTCATAAGAGGGAACATGTTGCATTGTAACTTGCTTGTTCATCACTTTTTCTCTTATGAAATGTAGATCAAGTTCAAAGTGCTTTGTTCTTGAGTGATAAACCGGGTTTGCAGCTAAGGATATAGCTCCCTGATTATCCACCCATATAATGGGTATTCTATCCAAAGTCACCTGTAATTCTCCAAGCAAATTCATAGTCCATAGCACATCACATAGACCATATGCCAAGCTTCTATACTCTTCTTCTGTACTAGATCTAGAAACCACTTATTGCTTTTTGGAACTCCATGCAATCAAATTGTTCCCAAGAAAGAGAAATGATCCTGAGGTTGATTTTCTGTCATCTGTATCAGAGGCCCAGTCTGCATCAACAAATGCAACTAAGTTCATTGAAGTGTTCTTGTTGAAGTTAAGTCCCATCTCTGTGGTTCCTGAGAGGTATCTCAAAATTCTTTTCAAAGCCTTCCAATGAGTGTTGAGTGGGTTTTGCATGCATTGGCTCACCTTGTTCACACTATAGCTGATCTCAGGTCTAGTTATAGTTGCATACTGCAAACTCCCAACCAAAGCTCTATACAGGCTAGGATTAGGTAAGGGATCACCATCTGATTTGGACAATGGAGGACTTGTTACCATTGGGGTGCTAAGGCCTTTAGCTCCTTTCATTCCAACCTTATCAAGCAAGTCCTAAATATATTTCCTTTGACTTAGGAATATTCCATTATCCACTTTGATGAATTCAACTCCCAAAAAATAACTGAGATCTCCTAGGTCCTTCACGGTGAACTGGGATTTTAAAGCATCAAGAATTTTACTCACTTCTGTAGTGGAACTTCCTGTTATAATGAGATCATCTATATATGCTAGAACCAGTACAATATGATCATCCTTGTGCCTCATGTAGAGAGAGTTGTCAGCTTTAGACATTACAAATCCCAGACTGAGCAAATAACCTCCAAGTTTACAGGACCAAGCTCTTGAAGCTTGTTTTAAACCATATAATGACTTGATGAGTTTGCATACCATGTTCTGCCCTTTCAAAATCTCAAAACCAAGTGGCTGCTCCATGTAAGTTTCAGAATCAATGTCTCCATTTAGAAAAGCATTGTCCACATCCAATTGCTTTAAGCACGATCCTTTAGATAGAGCAATGGATAACACTATCCTCACTATTGTTGGTTCTATCACTGGGCTAAAGGTTTCTTGAAAATCTAACCCAGCTGCTTGACTATATCCCTTTGCCACCAATCGAGCCTTGTATTTTCCCAAGCTTCCATCTGCATTGGTCTTGGTTTTAAACACCCATTTGCACCCTATGGTGCTTTTTTCTGGTGGGAGTGGACATAAGATCCATGTATTGTTCCTCAACAGTGCTTTGTATTCATTCTGAACAACTTCTGTCCAATGAGGAATATTGAGAGCTTCCTCAATGCTATTTGGTTCTTTGAAGTCATCTGAAGTTATATTGTAGGCCTTTGGTTTGTAAACTCCAGCCTTGGCTCTTGTGATCATAGGATGATGACCTGCATTTCTTGGTTCAGAACAATGAGCAGTATTATCAAGGTTAGAATTATTCTCAATAGGCAACTCTATTACAATTTGACCACCTTTAGGTGAAGAAGTGATAGAATATGGTGTATGAGATGGAGTGTGTCTGGGTGTAGAAGAGGTTTGAGAATGGCTTGGTGTTTGAGGAGATGAGTTTGTGTTTTGGGGTTGTGAGGTCTGAGATGGAGCCTCCCCTTGTGATCTTTGTGGTGATGGGACAATAATGAGAGGTGAAGAAAATTGAGCAAGGTGTGGTTCAGTTGCTGGTTTTTCTTTCTGTTCTGAACAAGGAAATGAAGTTTCATCAAAGATCACATCCCTTGAGATAATTATCTTGCCATTAGGAAGCTGTATTTTGTAGCCTTTATATCCTGGGGAGTAACCAAGAAAAGTGCCTGGTTGGGTTCTGAATTCAAGTTTTTTCTTATTATAAGCTCTCAAGCAAGGGTAGGCAAGGCATCCAAAAGTCTTTAAGTGAGTGTAGTCTGGCAAGTTGCCTCTGAGGACTTGGTAGGGGGATTGGTAATCAATGACTTTGGATGGAGTTCTGTTTATGATATACACTGCATTAGTGAAAGCACTGTCCCAATGCTTAGTAGGAACATGTGAGTTGGACAAGAGAGACAATCCTACTTCCACAATTTGCCTATGTTTCCTCTCAGCCAATCCATTTTGCTGAGGAGTGTAAGGACATGAGACTCTATGTTCTATCCCATTTTCAAGAAGATAAGGAACCATGGCTTTGAATTATCCACCTCCATCTGATTGAAGGGTTTTGTGGTTTTAGAAAACTGGTTTTTAACAAGAGAAACAAGATGTTTGAAGGCATTTAGTGTATTTGATTTTTGTTTTAGCAGGTGAATCCATGTGATCTGGAAGCATGGTCAATAAAACTCACATAGTAAACATAACCACTCATAGATTTCAAAGGTGCTGGTCCCCATAGATCACTATGCATGAGCTCAAACAAACCATATTCTTATCATCAGACACAGTAAAAGGAAGCCTGTGGGATTTATACTACAAACATGGCAAGCATAAAGTCTTAACATCATTCTCTTTCTTCACACATGGGCTGCTCCCACGTATGCATGGCAGCTGGGTTTGCTGCATGTTCTTTTACTGATTAAAAGTCCAAACAACAATTCTACGTCAGCATTAAAAGAGAAAGAACGTGCCCAGTCAGCCATGCAGACGTGGACAGGGCCCATGCAAGAAGAAAGAGAAAAAAGTTTTAATGAAGAAGAAGACAAAGCAGGGATAAACTTGTAAATAATAGATATAATCTTATCTTGATAGGGTTTGCATTGTGTGGCTAGGATTGGTCCATAGAAAGCATATATATGTATTCATTATGCACGGTATTGTTTAAAGAAACAGATCTCATATTTGTAGCAGCTGCTCTTTTCCCAAGCTTTCATCAATGAAGATAATTTCTCAAAATATCTTATTTCTTTATCTTATGCATATCTCGATTTTCCATTATGGTATCAGAGCAGGATGATTTCATCTTGTTTCTGAGCACCTTTATTTTCTCAGCTTCCAGTTATTTATCCTTTTTTCTTTATTTGATTCCCATCAACAACACTTGAAAGATGAGTTCCATCTCGACAGCCACAAGCAGCAACACAGACCAAGTTATTCAATTGCAAAGTCAGTTAATCACTGTGAAACTGACTGACACCAACTATCTGATCTGGCAGGAACAAGTTCTAGCAACAGTGAGAGGCTATGGACTCATGGGATATTTAGATGGATCTCTCTCAAAACCAGCTGAGTATATGCCTGGTGGATCTAATGAAGGAGTCATCCCAAATCCCCTCTTTTCTGCTTGGATTAGACAAGATCAACTGCTGGCATCTTGGTTGCTTTCATCTCTTTCAGAAAGTGTCTTGATCTCTACATTGGGACTCATAACATCAAAAAAAATCTGGGAATCTCTAAAAGTCACCTTTGCCAGCCAAAATCAGGCAAAGATAATGCAGTACAAGCTGCAACTCCAAACCTTCAAAAAGGGAAGCTTGTCTATGAGGGATTACTTAAGTAAGGTCAAACAGTGCTGTGATCTTTTAACCTCAGCAGGGCAAAAGATAGATGAGACAGACCAAATAACCCATATCATCTCTGGCCTTGGATCTGAATATAATGCTGTTATGGTCTCCCTTGCCTCTAGATCTGAGCCTTGCACATTGAGAGAGGTGCATTCCATCTTGCTAAGTTTTGAGAACAGGCTTGAAGCCACAGAAGGATACACTTCACACAATGAAGAAACTGGCTTCTCAGTGAATTTGGCAGCACAAGGTCACAACACTAACCTCAAGAGAGGAGGCTTTCAAGGAATGTCAAGAGGAAGAGGCTCAAACCAGGGATTTCAGACTAGTGGAAGAGGGAGACAAGGAAATTTCAGAGGAAGAGGAAGATCATTTAACCAAGGGAAAGTGAGATGTCAAATTTGTCATTACAACAACCATACAGCTGAGAGATGTTACTATAGAAGTGACCTGAACTTTGTGCCTAAGAATTTTAACTCTTCATCTCAAGGAGGCTCACAGCAGCAAGCCATAAATCCCTCAGTCAACATGATGAATTTTGAAAGCTCAGAAACAGGCTCTGACACTTACTGGTACCCAGATTCTGGTGCAACAAACCACCTCACCTTTGACATGAGCAACCTGAACATTGCTGCAGACTACCAAGGAAATGAGAAGGTTCAGATGGGCAATGGAAAAGGTTTGAATATTTCTCACTATGGTAACTCTTACATTAGATCACCTTATCAATCTTCCACTAGCTTTACCTTAAAGAACCTGCTCCATGTTCCCAAAATCACTAAAAACCTTATAAGTGTGTCACAGTTTTGCAAAGATAATAGTGTGTTCTTTGAGTTTCACCCAAGCTTTTGCATTGTGAAGGATCAGGAAACCAAGCAAATTCTCCTCAAGGGCAAGCTTGACAATGGCCTCTACAAATTCCACCTTGAAACCTGGAAAAACAACCTACCTTCTCAGCAATTCCAACCCACTGCAGAGAAACTATCTTCCTTTTCAGCTTTTCATAATAATAAACTAGATGTTGTTGTTTGGCATTCTAGATTAGGGCATGCCTCTTTGGACATTGTAAAGAGAGCTTTGGAGCAATGTAATATCTCTTTTTCAGAGAGTGACAATCAATCTTTATGCTTACCATGTTTACAATCCAAGTCCCACAGGCTGCCTTTTGTCCCTTCTGAAAATAAAGAATATGATTTATTTGAGCTTGTGCATAGTGACCTATGGGGACCTGCACCAACTAAGTCCATAAATGGATACATCTATTATGTGAGTTTCATTGACCATGCATCTAGGTTCACATGGTTTTACCTATTGAAGCAAAAATCAGATACCATAAATGCCTTTAAACACTTTGTTTCTCTTGTTAAAAACCAGTTTTCCAAAAGCATTAAGATCCTTCAATCTGATGGGGGTGGAGAGTTT
Organism: Striga hermonthica; assembly: GCA_902706635.1. Classification (NCBI taxonomy): domain Eukaryota; kingdom Viridiplantae; phylum Streptophyta; class Magnoliopsida; order Lamiales; family Orobanchaceae; genus Striga; species Striga hermonthica. Next base: position 10,275,657 of record CACSLK010024540.1, on the reverse strand, counting down.
AAGGCCATGTTACCTTACCTTCTTGAAAATAGGATAGAGCATAGAGTTTCATGCCCTTACACCCCTCAGCAGAATGGGTTAGCTGAGAGGAAACATAGTCAAATTGTTGAAGTAGGACTGTCTCTCTTATCTAATTCTCATGTGCCTACCAAACATTGGGATAGTGCTTTCACCATTGCAGTTTACATCATAAACAGGATCCCATCCAAAGTCATCAAATACCAATCACCTTATGAAGCCCTCACTGGAAAAACACCAGACTACAATCACCTCAGAATTTTTGGGTGCCTTGTCTATCCTTGCTTGAGAGTATATAACAAAAATAAGCTTGAATTTAGGACACAACCAGGAACTTTTCTTGGTTACTCAACAGGATATAAAGGATATAAAATACAGCTTCCAAATGGTAGGGTGATTATTTCAAGAGATGTGATTTTTGATGAAAATTCCTTCCCTTGGTCAAAAGAAAAAGATAAACCAAGTACTGAACCAAGTTTCACTCAATCTTTCTCACCTTTGATCACTGTTCCCTTACCACATAAAATTCAAGGACAAGCCTCACCTCATACAGTCCAAACTCAAAACCTGGATTCATCACCTCAAACACCAAGAAACTCACAACCCTCTACAACCAGACATACTCCATTAAACACACCATATTCCATTACCTCTTCACCTGAAGGTGGTCAAATAGTAATAGAGTTACCTATTGAGAATAATTCTAATCTTGACAATACTGATCATTGTGTTGAGCCAAGAAATGCAGGTCAACACCCCATGGTCACAAGGGCCAAAGCTGGAATCTACAAACCAAAAGCTTACAACCTGGTCTCAGCTAATCTCAAGGAACCAGAGAGCATTGAGGAAGCATTAAGCATTCCTCACTGGACAGAAGCAGTGAAAAATGAATACAAGGCATTGCTGAGGAATAACACTTGGATCCTATGTCCACGCTCAGCAGGAAAGAGCACCATAGGGTGCAAATGGGTCTTTAAAACTAAGACTAATGCAGATGGAAGTTTGGGGAAATATAAAGCTCGACTAGTGGCCAAAGGATACAACCAAGCAGCAGGTCTGGATTTTCAAGAAACCTTCAGTCCAGTAATCAAGGCAACAACTGTAAGAATAGTTCTGTCAATTGCACTGTCTAAAGGTTGGCTCTTGAAACAGTTATATGTGGACAATGCATTCTTAAATGGAGACATAGACTCAGAGATATACATGGAGCAGCCACCTGGATTTGAGATTCTCAAAGGGCAAAACATGGTGTGCAAGCTTGCAAAGTCACTGTATGGGTTGAAACAAGCATCAAGAGCTTGGTCCTGTAAGCTTGGAGGATATCTACTGAGTCTGGGGTTTGTGGTGTCCAAAGCTGACAGCTCTCTTTACATCAGGCATAAGGGAGACAATACTACACTTGTACTGGCATATGTGGATGATCTCATCATAACAGGAAGCTCGAAGTCAGAGATCAAAGAGATCTTGGATTCACTGAAATCCCAGTTCACCATGAAGGACCTAGGAGATCTTAACTATTTCCTAGGAGTTGAATTCATAAAATGTGAAGATGGAATGTTTCTAAGTCAAAGAAAATATATTGAAAACTTACTTGAAAAGGCAGGAATGAAGGAAGCAAAAGGACTCAGCACTCCAATGATAACAAGTCCCCCTTTGTCCAAATCAGAAGGTGATCCATTGCCTAATCCTAGCATGTATAGAGCACTTGTTGGCAGTCTCCAATATGCCACCATTACTAGGCCTGAAATCAGTTACAATGTTAATAAGGTGAGTCAGTATATGCAAACACCTTTGAACACACATTGAAGGGCTGTAAAAAGGATCTTAAGATACCTTTCAGGAACCAAAGAAATGGGACTCAAATTCAGAAGAAGCACCTCTATGAATCTAGTAGCCTTTGTTGATGCAGATTGGGCTTCTGATACAGATGACAGAAAGTCTACTTCAGGTTCATGTCTCTTTCTTGGTAACAATTTGATTGCATGGAGCTCCAAAAAGCAATCAGTGGTCTCAAGGTCAAGTACAGAAGCAGAGTACAGAAGCTTAGCACATGGACTATGTGACATATTATGGACCATGAATCTATTTAGTGAGCTGAAGTTGAACTTGGATAGAATACCTACCATATGGGTAGATAATCAAGGAGCCATTTCACTTGCAGCAAACCCAGTGTTTCACTCAAGGACAAAGCATTTTGAGCTTGATCTACACTTCATAAGGGAGAAGGTAATGAACAAGCAAGTCACAGTTCAACATGTTCCTTCATGTGAGCAAGTTAGTGACATCTTTACAAAACCTCTGTCCAACCAATTTTTCATAAGGCTGAGAGATAGATTGGGAGTCATTTCTCACCCCTTGTTCAAATTGAAGGGGGGTAAAAGTCCAAACAACAATTCTACGTCAGCATTAAAAGAGAAAGAACGTGCCCAGTCAGCCATGCAGACGTGGACAGGGCCCATGCAAGAAGAAAGAGAACAAAGTTTTAATGAAGAAGAAGACAAAGCAGGGATAAACTTGTAAATAATAGATATAATCTTATCTTGATAGGGTTTGCATTGTGTGGCTAGGATTGGTCCATAGAAAGCATATATATGTATTCATTGTGCATGGTTTTGTTTAAGGAAAGCATATCATATTTGTAGCAGCAGCTCTTTTCCCAAGCTTTCATCAATGAAGATAATTTCTCAAAATATCTTATTTCTTTATCTTATGCATATCTCGATTTTCCATTTCTGATGACCTGGAGTTGGACTTTGAATGTGGGCTTTTAGGAATGAGGTTTTATTTATGCAATCTGCCAAACACATAATATAGTAATATATTATTGAAAAACATGATTTAAGTAATAATCCGTTGTTTTGTGTAAACTAATTTGATTGTTAACAAAAGTTTGGGATTACAACGTGCATTTCAAATTATCGCCCCTATATATAATTCCCGAATGCGCTGAGCCTACGTGGCTGTTTCTAGTGCTTCGGAATCCTACTTGGCGAAGAATCATGCTTCGTAATTAGGTTCGGATAAATAATATTGATATATTAATAATTAATATCTAGGTTCGGACAGTCCATAAATACTATTTAGCTAACTTAGGTATTTTAATATCACTTGTACTAATATAACCCTTTAATTCTTTGTAATTTTACATAGTGAGACACTAAGTGACTAATATATCCCTGACTTTTGATTTGTTTCCTTCAATTAGCTATTGAATTATAAATGTGTTTTAAAAGTTGATAACTTTTGTATTTCTTATCAGTTTTACATATATAATATATCAAATTAATCATCTTTTCATTATCTTCGATTTGACATCAATATTGTATATATAAAATAAATAAATAATATTTACCTTTATAATAATGAAAAATGATGTTTATTAAATTTTATTAAAAAAATAAAATTATTTCTCAGTTGATATATTTTTGTTTAATGTAGTTATATGTTGTAAGTTAAAAAAATTATTATAATATAATACAAGTAAGTCACACAAATAAAAAGTGTCATACTAAATATATAATAATATATATTTTTATAAAAGTTATTTAAATTTTCAACTACATTTTCTCAGTAATTTTAGATTTTAAGGAAAAAATTAGCAAGCACCCGTGTAATACACGGGCATTGTACTAGTTGCAAATATAATTCTATATTGTTTGATTTGTTACTTGTTTTGTATATATATTTTTTTAACTTACAACCGTAATTTGTAAAGTGTAGATTCTAAGAAGTATTAAACTCTTGGTATAATTTTTAAATTCATAATATTATTTTAAAAAAGATCAGATTTTCTTACGAAAGAAGATCATGCTTATCAAATTTATTTTTCAAATATTTATCCGATTAGTTACTCGTTTTCGAGATAATTATTAATATATAAAGAGGGGAAGTATTTATTTGAAAAAAGATTCAAAAAAATCAGCAAAAAAAAACATTTCAATTTCCCGCCCACAATTAATAAAATGATAAAAATTTTTGGCTAAAAAGTTATCCGCGCGCGCCATCGTACAGATTCAAAATTTTTGGATATATTTGGTTATTTATTTTATCCTTTTTTGGACTTATCTATTCCTATAATCCCATTTTTTAAAGATTTGTTCAGATTTTCTTATAATCACGTGTGCTATATAATCCTATCTATATAAATACATGTTTATCATCTCTTTCAAAAGCTCACTACAGAAAAATACACACGTATATATCGACTACACAGAAGAAAAAAAATGGCGTCCATCCTTGGTACATTTGAGGCCGTCAATAGAGCCAACCAGCCTTTATTGACATTGAGAGTAGTCAATATTTTCAAATCTCATTTCGATCTGCAGTGCAAGAACCATTTCCAGATCCTGTTTCATGATAAAGAGGTAAAAATTTCAATTGTGTTATATAACATAAATTATTGCATAAATTATATTAATTAATTTTATACCTTTACATTGTAGGGTGCACACATAAATGGCATCATACGTTCACGAAACATGAGATTCTATCGAGATATCTTCAAAGAAGGCGATGTTTATGTTATCAACAACTATAATGTCGAATTCAATAACCGAAAGATCAATGGAACCAGCACAAATGGATGCTTGTGCTTAATCTAGATACTGATGTCATCAAGTACAATGGAAATTTTCCACACCACTAACGAGCGGCAAGAGACAATGAAGAGATGCAGCATGGCTTTATTGAGAAATTATGATAGTTTTATTTCATGCCAATTGTTGGATATGATAATATTTATTTGAATTTTGAGGCTATTATTTTTATTATAATATTTTTATTATTTATTTGATATGATTCAAAGTTCATGCGTAAATAATTGTTATTGTAATTTAAATCGAGCTCTATACATTTCTAATATAGTTTGGTATAATATAAATATATTAACTAATTAATTAATACCTATATGTTCTTTGTCATTATCAATTTTCAAAAATTTATATAAATTCAATGAATAATTTTTTTTCCCTTTTTAATTATGTTTAAAATGATAATTCAAAATTACTCTAAAATGATCTAAAAATTAAATTTATTTTCGTGTTAAATAAAATGTCGTATAGTTTTGTATTCATGATATGCAAATCGATTTGTATAAAGATAATGATATTGATTATCACAATTAAATTTAATATGGGTTGCTAAACAAATATATTAATGAATATTGAGATGAATATGGTCGTCCGATTTTATATAACAAACATCCAATCAATATTTTCCTATTTTCTTTACGGCTAAAAATTTAGTTACCAAATTAATAAATAAGAAACTAAATATTATGAAAGTAATAATAATCAGGAAACTAAATATTTTTGTTACGTCTATAATTAAGAAACTTAATATTCTGTAAGTATAATATTCTGAATAGTATCCTAAGTCATTAATACTACTAAATAGTATCCTAGGAAATTAAAACTACTTCATAACAATCAATAGCGAATGCATGATCTTTTTTATGGTATTATAATTAATAAAAATCGGTATTATCATTATGAATTTAATAATGATAAGTATGTTAAATAAAGATAAGTATGTTAACATTTAGATAAGTATGTTAAATATTGAGATAAGTATGACAAATATTTAGATATATATGTGAAAACTTTTAAATCAAAAAAAGTTAAATATAGAGATTATTATGGTCGTCTGATTTTATATAACAACCATCCCAGTCAATATTTTCCTAATTTTATTTACGGCTAAAAAATTAGTTAACAAATTAATAATTAAGAAACTAAATATTATGAAAGTAATAATTAAGAAACTTAATATTTTGTAACTATAATATTCTGAATAGTATCCTAAGTCATTAAAACTACTACATAGTATCCTAGGAAATTAAAACTACTGCATAACAATCAATAGGGATTGCATGATCTTTTCTTATGATATTATAATTAATAAAAATCGAAATAGTATCCTAACTAAATATTATGAAAGTAATAATTAAGAAACTTAATATTTTGTAAGTATAATATTCTGATAGTATCCTAATTCAATAAAACTACTTCGTGTACCATTCTTCTTGACTAGCAGTCGGTATTGCAAGAACTATTTTTTATGGTATTATTATTAAATAAAATTCGGATTTATCATATTGAAAGTAATAATCTAAATCTATAAAATATTTGCATTAATCTACTTAACAAATGTAATTCACGTAATTTTTCCTATAAAAAGACCATTTCATTTTGTTATTTTGCATTCACCACAACTCACTTCATATACAATACATCGTTTCTCTTGTGGGATTAGTATTCATATTAATACCATGATGCAAACATGGGGCTTGATCAAGGATATCAAGAGGTCCAATAGGCCATTTCTCACGCTCGTATTATTCGCATGTTTCAAAGAAGTTCCAACATTTTTTCAAACAAAAAAGTTCTTGAACTAATTTTCATGATAATGAGGTCTGTCATAAGTTTCTATTACTATTAATTTACGTGATTTTTTTTATATATATTATTCTAATTCGTTTGTTTTTTTTTTTTTTTT
>CACSLK010024540.1:10258158-10268567 GCA_902706635.1 Striga hermonthica | reverse complement strand
ACTGTCTGGGGAGCGTATGTGGATCAATTTATTTCTTTCGAGAATTATTATGTGGAAGCCAATGAGCCGTTTGTCTTGATCATGCAAATGTGTCGTGCAAAACCGTGGAATGGTAATTTAATTTTTATATTCTCAAAAATATACAAAAAAAATATAAATTATCTAATTATTATTTTAAAAATTGACTATTGCTAAGCTATTAGCTTTTTTTCGATATGTGAAGTTCAAGTCACAACTTCAAAGGATGTCACACATTTGATTGGTGTTCACGATATTCCCGAAATTCAAGATTTTCTGGAAAAGTAAATAATTTTTTATTTATGTGTTACAATTTTCTTATATATATTTATATTTATATTTATATAGATTATATCTAATATAAATATTTTTTTTATAGGATGTCAACTACCAAACTCAAAAGTGTGAAGCTTAGGTCGAATAGCTCTTTAGTTGTTAAGAGTGAATTTCAAGGACTTGAGGATGGGGATGTCATAGTTAGCTCGGTTGATTCTCTCCACGAGACTGAAGAGGTAATATAATATATATATATTACAATTTTATTCTTAAACTATCGGTTTCGTATGTTATCATTCTGCTCGATCTTTTATTAGAACTAATACAATGTTTTTATTTTGAAGGCTATGGATACTTGGGTTTGTGCTTCAATCGACTCTATTATTGATAATTGGTGGTACCTTGCGTGCAAAAAGATGCAATTGCAAGATGAATTGTGAAGATGGTGACATGCATTGCACCAAGTGCACCAATACACGTGGCACTGCACGGTTGGAACATCATTTTTTTTAGTTTTTGTTTTCTCAGTATTATTAATAATATTTCATATCATATTATTTGTTGTTTTAAAGGTACAAGATTCAATTTGGAGTCCATGATTGTACTGCAAGTGGTGTTTTCCTATGTTGGGATAGAGAGTGTGAAAGGATGGTTGGAAAGTCTTGTGAGATTCTAAAACGTGAAGTTTCTTTGTTGAAGGTGACTATTATTTATCTAATAGAGTTTAAATTATGTTGTACGATATGAACTTATTTTATAATTAATATTTTTTTTTGTTTTTGTAGAATAAAGTTGCTTTTGATCTTCCGGATGATCTAGAGGACTTGGTTGGGAAAACCTTTCTTTTCAAGGTTCGAATCAAGGCCAATGATACGTTTTCAGCTGCATTCTCCGTGTTAAGGGTTATTGTTGATTCAAATTTAGTTTCCAAGTACAACCATTGGGTTGTAGAGAATGATGTAAGTTTGTATAATTATATTTAACAAATTAATAATATTTCTTTGATGTACAATCATTATTTGAAAATTAATGATAATGTTTTTTTTTGTTTATAGGAGTCCGATTTTTTGACCCTTTTACAAAGGGAGGAAGCTACTAAGGTTAGTATATATACTTAGAATTAAATATTAAATATATGTACTTATAAGTTAACAAATAAGTTAAATATTAAATTCGAATGTTTATGTTCTAATTTTATGTTAAAAATAATCATTATTTGTGTACAATTTTATCTAGGACGATGATGAAGAGGAAGTTATTTCACTGTTGAAGGTGGTTCGTGCTGCTGAGCAAGTTAGTGATACGTCCAATGCAAAATGCAATTTGATGGACGAGTTTGCTATTGACCCCGAGGGTGGACAAGCTGAATCCGTGACGAGCAAAAAGGGCAAAGCGAAGGTTGATGAGGAAGGGAACTTACTCCCTATTGAGGGATGAAATAATAACTAGATGTTCGATTTTTTAATTAGAAGACATTTTTATTATGCTTATATTGCTTGGATGGTTTTTCTTTATTGTTGGTTCGTCGAATAATGGTTTTGAGATTGTGGAACAAATAATTGCAACTTTATGTTGCTTTTGGTTGATGTCTCTAGAAAACATATAGTTTTCGAGATTTCAATCAACGTAATAATAAAATTGAATTCTCTTTAGGGCTTATTCATTTGTTTATATAGTTTTAATTATTTTCAAGCTTCACATCTTTTGTTTTTCTTTTTTTTTTTTGTTTAAATATGTTATACTTAAGTACTTATGTGAATTAATAAACGTACTACTGAAGTACTAACTATTCCCACCGAGTTATCAAATGTAATTAACGTAATCGAACTCTTATTGTAAATAGATAACTGACTAATCAAATTTAATTACTACTTTAATTAAAAATATTACTAACAAATTAATAGATAATAGTAATTTATTATCAATATATTTTGTTATTCCGAAAAAAACATGAGATTATTTTTGTAATTATTATTTTGCCAATGTCGAATGCATTATTTTTGTTAGGATATTTCATATCCTTTTTATAAGGTACATAATTATTTATCTTGAATGTATATTTAGTTTCCAAAAAAATCTGAACAAAATCTGATCTACTTCTAAAAATATGGTCAAACACCTAAATCTCTTATAAATATTATAATTATCTCTGAACTAGAGTTTGATATCTTCATTTTATGCGAGTGAAATTCTACAGGTACGACGTTTCTCTCATATTTTTCAGACGACTCATAATACTGCAGATTTGTATGTATATCGAGTTGATCTATTTGATAAATATATTTTCAATACATGATTACGTTTATCTATTCAAACTCTGTTTTGCAAGGCTTCAAAGAATCGCTATGTATGAATGATAACAAAGGTGGAAGAAAAGCCGCAGTCACACAAAAACAACCATATGTAGGTTACAAAATAATGGATAACAAAGGTGGAAAACAAGCGGATCTCACACACAAACAACCATATGAATGCAGAAATCGAGATAAACATCAAACCGATGAAGGTAATTTAGATTTACCCAGATATATTTATTTTTTCAAACTTTACCTGTACTGTGAGGAATTATGTTTTGTGAATAATGCTTACCTTTGCTGTCATTTTATAATGTAAACTCCGTCAGTTTTTTGTATCATTATCCTCGCACCGACAAAAAAATATTTATCAGAATTTGAATCACTTTTCCATCTGAATGTATGCATCAGTTCAGTGCAGTTTTAAATTTATTTTTTTTTTTTGAAAAAAAGCAAGTAATATAGATTATGACCCCTAACACATATCAGTATTAAGCCTAATAAGTTAACATTAAAAGTTAATAAAAATATAAGAAACAAGTGTGTTGCATACTCAATTTAGTTAAATTATTAAGATAATATTCATCATAATTAGTTATTACTTATAATTTATTTAATTAACTACACATATTTATGCACAATCTTTACCTTTTCATGTTACTGAAAATGAAATGGCACCACCAGTTTGTTATTCACTTGAATGTTCAGCCCTTGGATTCCACATTATGTCAGCTTCTATGTTATCTATCAATAAGAGTTTATAAGATGTAAGAAAATATATGCTATTAGAATAAAAAAATCATTAAATAGAAGCTGTAATCTTATTTCCTTGAATAAGTAAAACACTTACTGATAGCACATAGCTCATTCTATGTTGTCTCAAGTATTATGTAGCCTTTTGTAGTTGACCAAGCTCTTTGACCCGTATGGTTAATTCTCATGCAATCAAATGAAAGTACTGTGGTCAGAAACTAAAGATTGAACTTACAGTTAAATAGTTAGTTCAAATGACTTTAAAAAAACAACATCCAATCTGCTACAATTAGAATACAGCGCATTTTTTAATAGACAAAACAAAGTCGAGCTATACACTTAAATCTATTCGAGTATGTGTGAACATTTCAAAGATATCAACCCACTCATTGAATCAGTGTTTATCAGAATGGTAGTTCATGCATGTGTCAACCGAATATACATAGTTCATATCCGTGCAAATATCTGAAACAACAAAACGACTATTGCATATGAAAGATCAACACACTGACATAAAAACGATAACATACTATTCGATGGTTGGAAGATTGCAATTTTCGCACATAAAACACTTTAATTCAATCACAAGCAGATAGAAAATTAAGAGGAAAACGTAGATCCGATGTTTTCTTGACATAAATATGTAAAAACTGCAAGAACACAAGTTTCGCACATAAAACACTTCAATTCAATCACAAACAGATAACAAATTAAGCTGAAAACGTAGATCTGGTGTTTTCTTGAAATAAATTTGTAGCAAACAACATCAATTTCGCAAGAGAACATATATATTCTATCAATATCAAAATACGTATTAAAAAAAATTAGGTGAACGTTCTTCTTACCTTCCACTGCGATGTTTATATTTCCGATCTGAAGATCGTCGATTTATCGACAGTGATCGAAGTAAAGATCGATACAAGATTCATTTTTCACAGTTTTGAAAAATAAAAAAAAAAACTGTAAAAAATGAAATTGATGTGCTCGATTTTACTAAATAAGAAAGCTCAGTGTTGAAACAACAATTCACAGACAAAAATACGGCAAAATTGGACGATTTTATTCAATGAAATGTTTACAGATAAGAATTATCGAGAGAGATAGAGAGAGAGAGAGAGATAGATAGATAGATAGATAGATAGAGAGAGAGAGAGGTGGAGCGGCGAAAAAACTGATGTGGTGAATGAAACCCTTATCGGGTTTTATCATCTTTTATACCATATTTGACTTAATATCAGCCATTAGATTTGTTTCCCTTACTTATAGTCGTCCGATTTTGAACCAACCATTTAATTTGTAATGTACTTTTATTGCAAATGTTTAGTTGTTTGGGCTGAAAAAAAATATGACTTTGGCCCAAACATATGTATTAGATTTTAGGCCTAATTAATTAAAATTATTTGGCCCACATGTAAGACAATGGTTTTTAGCTCTTAAACACAAACATAATGGTTGATTGATTAATTACATTTTTTTCTAATTAATTTTATGTATTATATTGATTGATTAAATATCTTAACTTTTTATGTTTAACAAAAACATGTAGTCTAAAATTCAATTTTCACAGGATTTTGTAGATCATCTCTTATCAATGGATCATCATTTATTCCCGAAGAAAACAATAATCGTTTGGGTAGTGTTTCATATCAATATCGAAGTGTGTTACATACCACTCAAAGTGTACCATTGTCAGACATCACAAATGGTAAACATTATTGAAAATTAAATGATTATTTTTTTTTATTTACAAGCATATAGTTTATATTCAATATTTCCGATTGTAGTGTTCGAAAATGTAAGAGAAAATGTAGGACTGTCACCCTTCATTGATCTTACCAATGACGATAACGACGTTTTGTTTCTTAGTGTTGATAGACTTTTCAAGCAATCGGAAGGTAATAAAAAACGTCCATTTGGATTTTATAATTATTTTCAGTATCGCTTTTTTTAATTATTTATTTTGTAATTATGTACGTATCCCAGAACTTGGAAAAAAAGGGCAATGCAAACACAACTATTTCAAGTGAGATATTCGATCCCCGTGCAGTCAATCAAGTACCACCTACAACTCTTAAAAGAAAACGTGGTCGACCTAAAAAGATTATAGGAAATACGCCCGCACAAGCTAGTATGTTGTTAATTAAATACTAATTGTATCACTTATTGCATGTGATTTCAATATAACTTTTTTAAGTAAATATATTTTCATTGTTTACGTTTTTTAAAACGTGAAAAAATAACCGTCACTCCAACTCCATGTCCAACTATATCGAGTGAGATATTAGATCACCTGGTTGACGATCAAGTACCACTTACGTCTATTAAAAGAAAGCGTGGACGACCAAAAAAGATTATAGGAAGTACGTCCACACAAACTGGTATGTTCTGATTTAAATACTAAATTTATCACTTATTGCATGTGATTTCAATATAATTTTTAAAGTAAATATTTTTTAATTGTTTATGTTTTTTAGAACTTGAAAAAATAACAGTCACTCCAACTCCATACTCAACTATATCGAGTGAGATACTGGATCACACTACTGGTGCTCAAGTACTACTTACGTCTCTTAAAAGAAAGCGTGGACGACCCAAAAAAATAATAGGAAGCACGTCCTCACAAATTGGTATGTTTTTTATATTATGACTTTTCTTATGAATTATATAATTCTATTTAGTGGTTATTTTTTAATTAATTATGTTTGTATTATTGTATGTGTTGATTCGCGTGATCAAGTGCCACCTACCAATCAAATAAGAAAACGTGGTCGACCAAGAAAAAATTTGGCAAGCACGTCTACACAATCCGGTTGGTTTTCATTTTCAATTTTAATTTTATGACAAATTTTGTAAATTTATTTTTATTATATAATATTATTATATTATATTATAATATTCTTCATTATAAAAATTGTAGAGTACTGGGACATGGGTGACGCGAACGTCGAATGCGTGTACTGCGGGGCAATGTTTTGGTATGCCGAGAGAAAGTCTTCTAAGAGAACATCAGCTGTTACCGAGTACGGTGGTTGTTGTGTGAATGGTATCATTGAACTCCTTGTTCTACATAATCCGCCACAATATTTGACTGAATTGCTATATGGAGATAGTCGCACTAGCAAACACTTTCAAGAAAATATTAGATCCTACAACAGCATGTTCGGCTTTACTTCCCTGGGAGGCAAGATCAATACAAATATCAACAAAGGTAAGGGACCACCGGTCTTCAGTTTGCACGGACAAAACTACCATCTCATGGGTAGTTTACTTCTGTCTGAAGGTTCAAATCCTAAGTTTGCTCAGCTCTATATATATGACACGGATAATGAAGTAACCAACAGAATGAATGCTGTCAGGTCAGCATTCAAACAATATCATTACTCGAGTATTTATTTTTTTTTTATATAATTGGGATGCCTTACAAATTTCCTTTCATTCTTTTCAGAAATGTTGACGGTGCTACTGATTTGAATGGGGAAATTGTGTCTGGTTTGACGGCCATGTTGGATGAGCACAACGAACTTGTGAAATCTTTTCGTTTGGCTAGAGAAAGAATTCAAGAACATGGCGAAGCTAATGTCAGGATTCGTTTGATTGGAAAGAGATTCAATGATGCGAGACGTTATAACTTGCCTACGAGTTCTGAAGTTGCTGAATTGGTTGTTGGAGATTTTGATCAGGCTATGGGTGAGCGAGATATATTGGTTGAAACCAAGAGCGGACGACTTCAGCGGATAAATGAGCTTAATGCTTCATATCTGGCTTTATAATATCCACTTCTTTTGCCTTACGGTGAGGATGGCTATAGAGAAGACATACCCTTTTCAAAGTGGAAAGTTGAAAAAGAAAAAGGTCGAAAAACAGTGAGCGTCCGGGAATACTTTGCATATCGGATCCATGATAGGAAACACGAACCATCTACTATTCTTTCATCGAGAAGATTGTTTCAACAGTTTGTCGTTGATGCATATACCATGGTTGAATCATCGAGGTTGCGGTACATACGATTCAATCAGAGTCGACTCCGATGTGATATTTACAATAGATTGGCGGATGCAGTTCTTCAGGGCGATGTCGATCCAAGCTCTAGAGGAAAGAGAATTATTCTGCCTTCTTCATTCACTAGAGGACCTCGAAACATGATTCAAAACTATCAGGATGCAATGGCAATTTGCGGATAGGCAGGTTATCCTGATTTGTTTATAACCTTCACATGCAATCCAAAATGGCCCGAGATTGTTTGCTTTTTGGAACCAAAGAGATTGCGACCTGAGGATCGCCCAAAATTAAAGGAACTAATCAGGGATTTTCGTAAGAAGCAAATGTTTGGCAGAGTCGTAGCAGGTATTATATTACGAATAAACAATTTTGTATATCTGTCCATCGTGGTGTCTAACACCATTTTAAAAAATCTTTTAATTGTTTTATATTCTTTTGTGTTTTGTAGTTGTCTACACCATTGAATTTCAGAAGCGTGGATTGCTGCATGCTCATATACTACTATTTCTGGCCAAAGAAAATAAGTTTCCAGATCCGTCAGACATTGACAAAGTAATATTTTGCGGACATACCTGATGAGACGTCGAATCTGTTGTATTATGAGGCAGTAAAAGAGCACATGATTCACGGACCTTGTGGTTTGACTAGAAAATCATCTCCTTGCATGGTGGATGGCAAGTGTAGTAAACGGTTTCCTAAAAAGTTTGTCGATTTCACTACTGTCGACCATGAAGGTTATCCACGATACAAACGTCAAGACAATGGAAGGCATATTGAAAAAAATGGTGTCGTTGTCCATAACGGTTATGTCGTGCCTCACAATCGCAAATTGTTGATGAAATATAGAGCGCATATTAATGTCGAGTGATGCAATCAATCGCGATCCATAAAGTACCTTTTCAAGTACGTGAATAAAGGTCATGATCGTGTGACCACATCATTCTATCAGACGACTGCGTACGAAGATGTGGAAAGACCTGTTGACGAGATCAACATGTTTTATGACTGTCGATATGTGTCTTCTTGCGAGGCGGCGTGGAGGCTATTGGGTTCTGAACTGCAGTACAAAAAACCTTCCGTGCAATGTCTGAGTTTCCATTTGAAAGGTGAACATAATATTGTTTTTGAGGATGATGATCCTATCGATGCAGTTCTTAATAATCCCACTGTCAATGAGAGCCAATTTTTGGCATGGATGGAAGCGATCAAGATGTATCTTGAGGCGAGGAAACTGACATATGTTGAGGCGCCGAAAAAATTTGTTTGGAACAAAACAGAAAGAGTTTGGACTCCCCGAATAAGGCCAGGTTGTATAGGTCGTTTGAGCTATGTTCCTCCCAATGCTGGTGATAATTATTATTTGAGGTGTTTGGTCAATGTTGTTCGTGGTGCTACATGTCACGAGGATTATATGAAGGTAGAAGATGTTCAACACATGTCCTATCGCGATGCTTGCTATGCACGAGGTTTGTTGGGTGATGATCGAGAGTACATTGATGGAATTACCGAAGCAAGTCAGTGGGCATCTGCTGATTCTCTTAGGCGCATGTTCGCGTCTTTATTGGTTTCTGGATCCTTAGGCAAACCTGATGAAATTTGGGAGCGGTCTTGGCAATTTCTATCTTACGACGTACTATACAAGCAACGTCGTCTTTTCGATAATGAAGGTATGCGATTTAATAGGTTTTATATTATGCATTTATCAAGTAGAAAAGTAATATTGTTTTTTATTATTATTAACCTTTTTTTATTCAACGTAAAAATTGAAATCTAATATGTTGTTTATCATTATTTCAGATTTGAAGCTGAGTGATGCAGATATAAAAAATCTAGCTCTTGCAGAGATTGAGACATTATTGGGACGGCGTGGCACAAGTCTTCGGGACTATTCTACTATGCCTTTTCCAGATATGGGCAGTATTAATTCAAGTACGAACCGTCTGGTTATGGATGAACTTAACTACGACCGTAAAGCTCTAGCTATTGAGCATGATGCATTGCTGATGCATATGACCGATGAACAAAGGGGTGTTTATTCCAAAATAATGACATCTGTTCATTCTGGTAGGGGCGGCGTATTTTTTGTGTATGGTTATGGTGGAACTGGAAAGACATACTTGTGGAGGACTTTAGCTGCTCGGCTAAGATCGCACGGTCGAATTGTGCTTTGTGTTGCATCAAGTGGAATAGCATCTCTCCTGTTGCCGGGCGGACGAACTGCACATTCTCGATTTGGCATTCCTATTTCTGTGCATGAAAATTCATCGTGTGAGATCAATCAGGCTAGCCCTCTTGCCGAGTTGATTATTCGCTCTTCATTGATCATATGGGATGAGGCCCCAATGATTCATAAACATTATTTTGAAGCTGTTCAAACATATTTTAAGGCAGTAATGGGAGCACTCGACCCGGCAAATCATCATAAACCGTTCGGAGGCAAGACTGTTGTGTTTGGTGGAGACTTTCGACAAATCCTTCCGGTAGTTCCAAAGGGGAGTCGTCAGGAGATTGTTAAAGCTGCTACTAACTCGTCTAGCATTTGGGGAGACTGTACTGTGCTTAGGCTTACAAATAACATGCGTCTTCAGAGCATTGGCGATTCGAATGAACGTGACGAGCTAGCCGCTTTTGCTGATTGGATAGCGAGCATTGGAGATGGAACATTGGGGGGTACAAATGATGGATGTTCTCCAATAGACATACCAGATGATCTATTACTAGAGCCATCCGATTATCCAATTGCAAAAATTGTTGAAAGCACGTATCCGATGTTCAAGAATGCACCCGATGATCCAAGTTACTTTAAGGACAGAGCTATACTTCCGCCAACACTCGAGATCGTAGAATCTATAAATGAATACATGTCGTCGTTGAATTTGACTGAGGGACGCACGTATTTAAGTTCAGACAGTACGTGTAAATCCGACTCCAATAACGACTTTGTGGCACAACTTCATACTCCTGAGTTCTTGAATACTATCAAGTGTTCTGGAACACTGAACCATAAGTTGAGTTTGAAGGTCGGAACTCCAGTTATGTTGTTGCGGAACATGGATCACTCAATGGGAC
>CACSLK010024540.1:10219204-10250781 GCA_902706635.1 Striga hermonthica | reverse complement strand
CTAAAAGAAAATCAACTTACTGGTCCTAATTACATTGATTGGAAGAGGAACTTAGACATTGTGTTGACTGCTGAGGGTTATAAGTTTGCGACTACTGAGGCTTGCCCGGCAGAGCCCGCGGCTGATGCTCCTGAGCAGGAGAAAAGGGAGTATGCCCGGTGGAAAAAGACTGATGAGATGGCGAAGTGTTACATTCTGGCATCTATGTCAAATGTTCTTCAACATCAACATCAGTCTATGAACACTGCGGCAGATATACTTCTCAATCTCAGGAATCTGTTCAGACACCAGTCTAGGGCTTCTAGGCAAGAGGCCATGAGTTCTCTGATGACTACGCGCATGGCAGAGGGCACACCCGTAAGGGAGCATGCTCTCAAGGTTATGGCACTACTCAATGAGCTTGAGGTTATGGGAGGTTTTATCGAGGGGGAAACCCAGGTTAATAACATGCTCCAATCTCTGCCGAAGAGTTTTGATCAGTTCCGGTTGAACTACAACATGCACAAGATGCATATGGCTCTTCCAGAACTGTTAGCAGAGCTTCAGTCGGAGGAGGCCTTATTCACTCAGGCGCCTCACACACTGGTTGCCGAGCAGGCTGGACCTTCTAGGCCTCACAAGGGCAGGAAGAGAAAGAAGTCTGCAGGAAAGGCAAAGGTGCAGGATGCCCCGGTGGTACAGCAACCGCCCCCTCAGTCTGTGGCAAAGAAGCCGAAAGGTAGATGTCATAAGTACAACAAGTCAGGACAGTGGAAGGCCGACTGCCCTCTCCTCAAGAAAGGTAACTCTCTCGTTAATGTCGTAGAAACATGTTTAGCGGTTGTATCTACCAGAACCTGGTGTGTAGATACTGGAGCCACTAATCATGTCTGCAATTCATTGCAGGGGTTCCAGGAAACCAGGCGGCTTAGGGAGGGAGAGATCACCGTCTACATGGACAATGCTACGAAAGTGGCAGCTGTTGCAGTAGGAGACATTACTTTATCTTTTGATACTAGTATTTTGGTTTTGAGACATTGCCTTTATGTTCAAAGTTTTAGAAAGAATCTTGTTTCAGTTTCTAAACTTGTTTCAGATGGATTTTCGTTTACGTTTGATGACATGGTTGTTATTCGTTATGGAAAGCGTTTCATTTGTTCTGGTTCATTAGTTGGCAATTTATATGTTCTCAAACCAAACTCTTCCACACTGCAACAAACTTAATTGAATAATGTCACAACTAAATCTAATAAGAGGAAGGAATCTTCGAGTATGAATCAAGTATATCTATGGCACCTTAGACTTGGGCACATCAACCTAAGGAGGATTCAAAAGTTAGTGGCCAGTAGACTTCTCGGTCCATTGGAAGAGCACTATACAACTTGCGAATCATGCCTAGAAGGTATGATTGCCAAGAGGCTATTTACGGCAAAGGGACATAGGAGCCAAGAAGTGCTAGAATTGATTCATTCTGATTTATGTGGTCCTATGTCGATCCAGGCTAGAGGAGGTTTCGAGTACTTTGTCTCTTTTATAGATGATTACTCGAGATTCGGGTACATTTATCTGTTGCACCGCAAGTCCGAATGCTTTAAAAAATTCAAGGAGTATCGGGCAGTTGTGGAGAAGCTACATGGTAAATGTATCAAGTCGCTTCGATCTGATCGAGGTGGCAAATACCTCTTTGGAGAGTTCAGGACATATTTATCAGGAGCTGAGATTGAATCCCAATTGACTGCACCCGGCACGCCCCAGCAGAACGGGGTTGCAGAACGAAGAAATAAGACTCTTATGGAAATGGTTAGGTCGATGATGAGTTATTCAAAGTTACCAGATTCGTTCTGGGGATTGGCTTTAGAAACAGCTGTGTATATTCTGAACATGGTTCCTTTAAAGTCTGTAGAAACTACTCCTTATGAGATGTGGAAAGGGCGCAAGCCCAGTTTCTCACAGTTTCGAGTATGGGGTAGTCCTGCACACGTGTTAGTACAGGAAGCTGACAAGTTGGAGAAACGGTCGGAAGCACGAGTGTTTGTAGGCTATCCCAAGGGAACAGAAGGTGGATTATTTTATAGTCCTGAGGATCAAAAAGTGATCGTTAGCACGGATGCTATATTCTTGGAAGAAGACTATATTATGAATCACAAGCCCACGAGTATACTAGTCCTAGAGGAGTTGAGGGGTGAAGTCGATAGTTCCCCACCGAGTGCGCAAGTAGATACATCACATAATACTGCAACACGACACACTGTGAGTGTACAAGTGCAGACAGTACCTCGTCGTAGTAGGAGGGTTTCTCAATTACCCGACCGATGGATAGGTCTTGGAGAGTCTAAGGGCTCAGTTCCAGGAAACCTAGAATTGGACCCAAGAACCTACAACGAGGCACTCCAAGATAAAGATGCAGAATCATGGAATATTGCAATAAATGCTGAAATGGGGTCAATAGACTCTAATCAGGTCTGGGATCTTGTAGAACCACCCAATGGGGTACGACCCATTGGATGTAAGTGGATCTACAAGAGAAAGAGAGAATCGGATGGAGAGGTGCAAACCTTCAAAGCTAGGCTTGTTGCGAAAGGTTATACCCAGATTGAGGGTATAGACTATGATGAGACCTTTTCGCCAGTAGCTATGCTTAAGTCCATTCGGATTCTCTTGGCTGTAGCCGCTCATATAGATTATGAGGTATGACAGATGGATGTCAAGACGGCTTTCCTTAACGGAAACCTTCAGGAGGACATTTATATGCAGCAACAAGAGGAATTCATTGAAAAAGGACGTGAGCATCTAGTGTGTAAGCTTAATCGGTCCATTTATGGATTGAAGCAAGCTTCGAGATCTTGGAATATTCGGTTTGATGAGGTGATCCAGTCGTACGGGTTCACTCAATGTCCGGATGAGCACTGTGTGTACAAGAAAAATCAGTGGGAGCGTGGTGGTGTTTCTTGTGCTATACGTGGATGATATACTTCTTATTGGAAACAGTAAGAAGGAGTTGTCAGACGTAAATGTGTGGTTGTCTAAGCAGTTTGATATGAAGGACTTAGGAGAAGTAGGACACATTCTTTGTATTAGGGTCGTACGAGATCGGAAGAAGAGTATGCTGTGCTTATCCCAGTCATCATACATAGATATTGTCTTGGCTAGGTTCAGCATGCAGGATTCCAAGAAAGGTACCTTGCCTTTCAGGAAAGGAATCTCTCTCTCTAAGGAGATGTCTCCTAAGACGCCTCAAGAGATTGAGGACATGAAGACAGTTCCTTATGCATCGACAGTATGAAGTCTTATGTATGTTATGCTTTGTACCAGGCCAGATATCAACTACGCCGTTGGCTTAGTAGCCAGATATCAAAGTAATCCGGGTAGGGAACATTGGTCTGCGGTGAAGCATACACTCAAGTACTTGAGAAAGACTATGGAGTACATAATAGTTTACCGTGCAGATAGCTTGTTACCTATGGGTTATAGTGATTCTAATTTCCAGTCAGATAAAGACGAGAGTAAGTCAACCTCTGGTTATGTGTTTACCTTGGGAGGTGGATCCATTTCACAGAGGAGTGCTAAGCAGAAATGCGTGGCAAACACCACCATGGAAGCCGAGTACATAGCAGCCTCAGAGGCAGCGAAAGAGGCAGTTTGTCTCAGAAACTTCTTGGTGGACTTAGAGATGATTCCGAGTTTGCCACGTGGTATCACCGTGTACTATGATAACAGTGAAGCAGTTGCAAACTCAAGGAAACTATGAGCCCACAAAGCAAGTAAACACATAGAGCGCAAGTACCATCTGATCCGAGAGATAGTTGGTAGATGAGACGTTGATGTTGCCAAGATTGCATCTGAGGACAACCTAGTTGATTCTTTCACGAAGAGTTTGCCGGAGAAGGTCTTCGTCAAACATGTGACAGGAATGAGAGTCAAGTGCATGGCGTTAGCATCGACTTAGGTCTTTTAGAATAACAGATTGATAGGACTATACTTGTAAAAGCAAAAGCTTTAAGTATAAGTGGGAGATTGTTAGAGTTATATACTGAAAGCTTGACTTTGGATGATATTATACTTTTACCCTCTATGAATGAGAAACATGTTAGATTAAACAAGTACTACGTTCTGTTGTTTTGCATTAGATAGTGTGGGTCGTCATCGGGCGAACCGAAGATCATGCTATCAGTTACTCGCGAAACAAGAATAAATGGTTCACAACCCAGATGGACATGAACACCCCATCGCGAACGGTAGTAGTGTCAACTGTACAGTTTGTCTTGACTGATTAGTTGCACTAGTACATTTATGTATTGAACAGGATCCCAGAGAGGAGCAGTTCGTTTTATACTGATCTCCGTAAACGAACTAGGCCTCGGTTAATTACTGCGTACTCTTAACCCGTAAGATATTAAACAGACATATATGTGTAGTATTTATTACTTTGATTCACATGAGTGAGGCTTAGTGAACTGGGCCAATAGACCCGCTGTCTTGGGTAATATTGCTACATGTAGGATGCTGTTAGGATAT
Source organism: Striga hermonthica (assembly GCA_902706635.1). Taxonomy (NCBI): domain Eukaryota; kingdom Viridiplantae; phylum Streptophyta; class Magnoliopsida; order Lamiales; family Orobanchaceae; genus Striga; species Striga hermonthica. The sequence goes on along the minus strand of CACSLK010024540.1, from coordinate 10,246,287 downwards.
TTACAGTCACCATGTGCGTTAGTTTGATGATGTCCCCGGAGTGAGTTCACGAAAGATTATTATGCTAAACCCTGCAGGTGGATTAAATTACGGCATAGTAATAATGTGATGAACGAGCGCTAGCTTCGGGGAAATAATAATAAATTAATTAATTCTTGATTGTCAGTAATCGAATTAATTAATGGACATTATATCTTAAAAATGGGGAGATAAATCGAGTAATTATTATTGGAGTCTCAATTGTAAATTGGGCTATGAAAAGGGAGTGCAATAATATTATGTTGGTGGCCCATTTAATATTATTTAATTAATTAAAATAAGTGGCTTAATCCACAAATATTTTAATGAATTAAGGAGCCCTAATTCTAATCTTCTAAGGATCCCTACTGTAGCTATATATATACATCATTAAGCTCATGAGAAGGGAAGAGAATTCTAGATCTTGGAAATCACGCCCCACGCCTCTCTTCTCTCTCTCAGTTCCCATTCGAGTTTTATATTTTTCTTGTTGTTCTACCGGTACAAGATTAAGAGGTGTTTGAGATATGCAGTAGAAGACCTTTGGGTAAAGTGAGACGAAATATATTTGGTCGTATAGAACTAACCGGAGGTCCTATCAAGACGTACAACATACCCAGACAACGACCTCGACGAGAGCTTTCCAACGCCGCCGAGATAGCAGTCGTCCGACCACCCATGCGCCCGCACGCTCCGCCGCAAGGTCGCAAGACTGCAACTTGTCTTCATCCGTTTTGCACTCGTTTGATCCGATTTTCGATCCGATCTTGTTCGTGCAATCCTTGGACGCGACTTGTGGTCAACAATTCATTGGTGTGCTGTGTACAGCCATCTAGAAGCCAGATCGCCATAAATTTTAAGCCGTAAGTTCTCTACGCAAACCTTTAGATCCGCTGCACATAGGTTTACATTTTGCTATTAAATTCGTGATTTGTGCATAACGAGATCTTCATTGATCCCAACAATGAACACGAGCACATAGAACTTATTGCTATAAATTGCATTCTTTTTATAGGTCTTTTGAACTAGTGGTGTCACCCGTTTCCCATAATATGTCCATAAACCACGAAACTAGAACTAACAAGAAATCAAAGTTTGTTTGAGTTCTGAAATCTGATTTGAAATGCAATGTAATTCCTACATCATTGAAGTCTAACATTGCAGGATATTGGTACTTCGACAGCGGGTGCTCGCGACACATGACCGACACTCACAAGTTTCTGTCGAATGTATAATTCTATGAAGGTGGGCGTGTTAAATACGGAAGAGGCGAACATTGAAAAATTATAGAGCTAGGAACGTTGAATATAGATGGTCTTCCAATGCTTAATAATGTCTTACTTGTAGATGGAAGGCTACTTGATTAGAATAAGTCAATTTCGTGATGACAATCTTCATGTTAAATATGATCGTAATTTTTTTGATGTCCTTGATTACTATAACATAAACTACTTTAGGTAACACCGAAATGTGAAACCTAATAGCTTAAAAATGTTACTCTAGATTATAGATAACACAATTATGACTCTGTAGTTGCTCGTGCTAACTTTTCTCTATGGTAATACTTTTGATAGTTTTTGGTAACATTTATTTTTGTGCTACATCTAATTCCAAATTGTAACACTTTAAAGTAGCATTGATTAAATGTCATCTATAACTTCTTGTATAACACTTTTCTATCAAGTGCAACATTTTTTTTATCACTTCCATTCTTTTGTGTTAACACTTTTGATTATTTATATCACTTTGAAATGTAGCATGTATCACTTTTCAATTATAATGTAGCACTTTTTCTATCATTCATATTTTTATAAAAATAATTATTATATCTTTCAGGATATAACAAAATCTGATAAATGAAAACTTCAAATAATTATTAAATTGTAATTATGTCAACAACTCATCATACAAGAAAAAAAAAAGGCTAACTAGAACATTTTCATCATCACCTAAAACAAAAACATGACTATTCAAAACATAATTTATCGAACTTATTAGAAGTAGATGTCGTCATGATGTTCATCATCACTTTCACTCTCACTTGTAAGATCCATCCCTTCCATGACATGATCAACTTATTGGAGGTCGGAGGCCCACGATCGTGAATTTGCCCCTCCATACACACTACCATCCTGGAATACCAAAGTAAATAAAAATACATACGTAAAGTCTTTTCATATCAATGTAAATAAAAAAAATGAAAAACATGTCTAAAAATCTCATAAAGTGTACGAAGATTTTTATAAGTATAACTATTAACTATTTCAGTACTTTTACATTTTCCTTCACATAAATAAAACTAACTGTTCTAGATACCTTAAATACCTAGCAAGTAGCTTTTGCAATTAAAGAACTTAAGACATTTCTATAATGTAATCGAATATCGAATATACTTATCATAAATTTCTTAAAAGTAGATAGAGTTTATTATGGGTAGGATTGTTTTTCGACATCTCATGTACTAGGTAATGTGATTATACCCCATAGCACTACAAATTCATACAAATTCACATAGAACTAAAATATGCTACTAGCACAAGGACTTGACTAATCCAATAGAGTATCAAGAGTTCTAATGCACAGACACATAGAAAGTAAAATAATATAAATTTATAATCAAGTTGGACCTTGTTCCTTCGACCAGCCGTGAACAAAAGAAAATACAAAAGATGAAATACATATGGAATAGAATAGCATGGTTTACCTTTATTGGTTCATCAACCACTTGAGGTGTTAGGAACAAACCTTTAAAAAGTACTATCACCGAGTTGAAAAACAAGTTGAACAACAGCTTAATCCATTAGGTGCAGGTGCATGTAAGAGGTTAGACTGAATACAATTAATCAAGTCCACTCTGCAAGCTTTAACTTTTTTCCCAAACTCAGTGAACAACACTCCTATCAACATCTTTCTTGTTCAGTCATTTAGCTTCTTCCCTTATTGAGAAAAAAATATCAGGAGGGAGAAGAGTTCGTCCACACTTTCACTGAAATGTGGACGAGCAGGCGTTATACTCACTTCATATATTTATACTTCCTCATCCAATGCTATACTACATCACAATCAACCTTTACATATTAATTGAAAAAATAGGTCAAATGATACTATGAAAAACAAAAAGTTCAAAATAAATCTCCATTGAAAAGATCTTCTAAAGCAAGACATATTAGCTTCACTTCAACAATTTCATCCAAACAACTATACATGTACAAGGTCACAATAGACATAATGGAAATACAAAACATAAATTAAATTGACATTGCTTGATGACTTCAATCCTAATATATTCCACACAAAATGAATGATCTAAATTCTTATGCATAAACATTCTTTACACTTTTATGTAATTAACACAACTTATTTAGAAACAAACAAGTCCAACACACACTAGTATAGTTTGGTAAGTAAACAAAAAATATAACTATATACAAGGTATATTTAGATATGTACTTTTCCACAATTATCCGTAAAACATAAAATAATTTGTCACCTTACATGAAAAAGGAAAAAGGATATATAAAGAACGAAAAAAACTAATATCATAACTTTATAACCTTAAGTAAAAAAATCTTATTGTCAATGCTTAACTCCATTCTTTTAGCACACCCCAAGAATCACAAAATTTTAACATTACATATTATAAAGAAATTTCTCCTTCAAACCAAAAGGTATACAGAAAAAGAGCAAAACAAAGAGAGTAGTAATCCCACCATGTGCTTTTCTATTTTAGCTCTTAAATAGAATATAATTTTATTAACAATCAGAATTCAAATGAATCAATAGAGATTTGATTGCCATTAGTGCAATATTCTTGGTGTAGCAAATTTTTCCTAATAAAAAAAATGGAAGCTAGTTACAGAGTGTTCATACCTCACCCAATATGATCAATTCCATCAACATATTAGGTAGTGATGCCTCGTACTTCCTTCTACAAGAAAACGAGTCAGGAACTATTAACAAAATTAATTTATACATTCCATATACCATAACTTTAGCCAATAAATTAAGATGTCAACATTAGGCTAAATACAACCCAATGATAAACCATACAATTTTGATTTGATTGATTGATTTCCTAGACAGCGGAATAAAAAAAATCATGTTTTTGTTAGTGTTATATACTGAAAGCTTGAATTTGGATGATATTACACTTTTATCATTTATGAATTAGAAACATGTTATATTAAACAAGTTCTACGTTATGTTGTTATGTATTAGATAGTGTGGGTCGTCATCGGCCGAACCGAAGATCATACTATCAGTTACTCGCGAAACAATAATTAATGGTTCACAACCTAGATGGACATGAACACCCCATCGTGAAGGGTTGTAGTGCCAATCGTACAATTTTTCTTGACTGATTAGTTGCACTAGTACATTTATGTATTGAACAGGATCCCAGAGATGAGCAGTTCGTTTTATACTGATCATCATAAATGGACTAGGCCTCGGTTAATTACTGCGTACTCTTAACCCGTAAGATATTAAATAGACATATACGTGTAGTACTTATTACTTTGATTCACATGAGTGAGGCTTAGTGAACTGGGCCAATAGGCCCACTGTCCTGGGTAATATTGTTGCATGTAGGATGTGCTGTTAGGATATTTACGGTCACCATGTGTGTTAGTTTGATCATGTCCCCGGAATGAGTTCATGAAGGAATGTTATGCTAAACCCTGCAGGTGGATTAAATTCCGGCATAATATGAATGTGATGAACGAGTGCTAGCTTTGGTGAAATAATAATAAATTAATTAATATTTGATTGTCAGTGATCGAATTAATTAATTGACATTTTATCTTAATAATGGGGAAATAAATTGAGTAATTATTATTTAAGTCTTAATTGTAAATTGGGCCACGAAAAGAGAGTGCAATAATATTATGTTGGTGGCCCATTTAATATTATTTAATTAATTAAAATAATACTTGATCCATAAGTATTTTAATTAATTAAAGGGTCATTCTCCTAATCTCCTAAGGGTCCCTACTGCAGCTATATATATATACATCATTAAGTTCATGGGAAGAGAACACATGATTCAAAAATCACGTTATACATGCTCTCAGTTCCCATTCGAGCTTTATCTTCTTCTCGTTGTTCCACCGGTACAAGATTAAGAGGTGTTTGAGACATACAGTAGATGATCTGTAGGTAAACCGAAACGAAATATATTTTATCGTACAGAACTAACCGGAGGTTCGCTCAAGGCGTGCAGCATACCCATACGACCGCCGAGATCGCCGCCGTCCGACGCCGCACGCGCCCTCACGCGCCATAGGAAGATCCCAGGACTACAAGCTTTGTTTTCATCCGTTTTGTACCCGTTTGATCAGGTTTTCGATCCGATTTTGTTCGTGCAACTCTAGGACGCGATTTGCAGTCAAATATTCATTGGTGTGTTGTGTACGACCATCCAGAAGATCAGACAGATCGCCATAAATTTTAAGCCGTAAGTTCTCTACGCAAACCTTTAGATCCGCTACGCATAGGTTTACGTTTGCTATTGATTCGTGATTTGTACATAACGAGATCCTCATAGATCCCAACAAGTAGTATCAAAGCACTTGGTTTAATTCGTTTTGTACAAGTTTGACTTCTTACGGCTTTATTTGTCAAGATGTGTTCAAACGCAGCCATATATTGGATTATATACGCATAACTCAATTTTGCAGGAATTAGTTTAATCCACTATTATGGTCGATTATGTGTGTTCGATGAATGTGATGTATGGGTTATAAATTTGTTTTTAAAGCCTTGGGCTTGTCGAGGAATTGATGGATGAATGTTTGTAATAATTATTCGCCTGAGGGTTGACCAGATAGATTTAATTATTTGTTTAGAAGAACATGTGCATCCATTCGTTGGATCTAGGATCGGATTATGTAATTTTGTAAATTATATTTTTCGTGTTGTAATCGTGGATTAATTGCTCGGAGATTACAAGAGATCAACGAGCCTAGAAATTCCAACCAGACCGGAGCCCGGAGAACACGCACAGCTCGCGCGATTTAGGAAAAAAAAATTCTGGCCATCAACGGCCAGACGACGGCATTTCGGCGGCGGGCAGTTGCTGAGGTAGAGAGGTTTACTTGATGATCAACCAGTATGATATCTATAAGGATTCTGCTGCAGTGGGAGTTCCAGTTGAACAAGGAAAGAATATACAAGGTTTCCTTGTTTAAGAAGACTCAATATTTAATGGCCATAATAGTGGATTTATTTATTTATTTCTTTAAATTCATTATGCCATTAATTATTTATTTATTTATGCATGATAACTAATTATTGTATTTGCATGGAATTAATTTGGAATTGCATATTTATTTATGCATGTTAATTGATTATTGCATTTACATAGGATTAATTTAGTAAGTAAAATTTCTCATTTAAATTATACTAAGTTTGAGAAGGGATTTTAAATTACAGTTAATTGTAAAATTCCTAAGGCCTCCATTTCTAATTTGTCGGTAAATCAATTAATTGCGGTATGGGCTCCTCCACGGGTGACATCACTAAAATTAATTGTAGAAAATTACTAGGACGAATTTCTAAAATTAGACGGTTAGAGGAAAGTTTAATTGAGAGTACGGGGCGCCCCACGGAGGATGTATAATCTTTTCCGTCCGACCTTAGGTCTGAGAAATGGGATTCACTTAGAATGCGATTTATTTATAAACTCCCCACGGGGTCCCTGAATTTATTGCATGGCCAAATGGAGACCGACTATTAATTTCGTTTGTCATGAATTTGGTTTTGATTTATGGAAATTAATGGGACTTAGAAAAGCCCCTCTCTTGCGAATGTTGAGTAGTAGGGCGACCCACCTAGCATATTTACTCTCCATGCTTTGAGATGTCGGTGAATTTAAGTTATGTTGTTTTGAGGATATCAATATTAACAGTTAAATTCAAATGTGTTTAACCTGTAAAATTATTTCGTGTTTCTCAGGCTATATTCATCATGTCGTTCAATCTGTTACCTGTCATTCTAAAAGAAAATCGACTTACTGGCCTAAATTGTACTGATTGGAAGAGGAACTTAGACATTGTGTTAACTGTTGAGGGTTATAAGTTTGCGATCACTGAGGCTTGCCTGGCAGAGCCCGCGGTTGATGCTCCTGAATAGGAGAAGATGGAGTATGCTCGATGGAAAAAGGCTTAATCTGTCCATTTATAGATTGAAGCAAACTTCGAGGTCTTGGAGCATTCGGTTCGATGAGGTGATCCAGTCGTACGGGTTCACTCAATGCCCGGATGAGCACTGCGTGTACAAAAAAATCAGTGGGAGCGTGGTGGTGTTTCTTATGCTGTACATGTTTGACATACTTCAAATTGGAAACAATAAGAATGAGTTGTCGGACGTAAAGGTGTGGTTGTCTAAGCAGTTTGATATGAAGGACTTAGGAGAAACGAGACACATTCTTTGTATTAGGGTCGTTCGAGACCGTAAGAAGAGAATGTTGTGCTTATCCCAGTCTTCATACATAGATACTGTCTTGGTTAGGTTTAGCTTGCAGGATTCCAAAAAAGGTACCTTGCCTTTTAGGAAAGGAATCCCTCTCTAAGGAGATGTCCCCCAAGACGTCTCATGAGATTGAAGACACGAAGACAGTTCCTTATGCATCGACAGTAGGAAGTCTTATGTATGCTATGTTTTGTACCAGGCCAGATATCAGCTACGCTGTTGGCTTAGTAGCAAGATATCAAAGAAATCCGGGTAGGGAACATTGGTCTGCGGTGAAGCATATACTCAAGTACTTGAGAAAGACTAAGGAGTACATGTTAGTTTACCGTGCAGACAGCTTGTTACCTCTAGGTTACAGTGATTTTGATTTCCAGTCAGATAGGGACGAGAGTAAGTCAACCTCTGGTTGTGTGTTTACCTTGGAATTGGAGCCATTTTATGGAGGAGTGCTAAGCAGATATGCGTAGTAGACTCTACCATGGAAGCCGAGTACATAGCAGCCTCAGAGGAAGTTTGGCTCAGAAACTTCTTAGTGGACTTAGAGGTGATTCCGAGTTTGCCACGTGGTATCACCGGGTACTGTGATAACAGTGGAGCAGTAGCAAACTCAAGGGAACCACGAGCCCTTGTGGATTCTTCTAGTTCGAATCCCTCAAACTAAATCAGAATGAACCTCCGAACATTCTGTTACAAAAACTTATGTGTTCTGCTTATCACTCAAGGAAAGAAAAATACAAAACTCTAAAATCCCAAATCAAAAGTCGTCCTCAACTGCCTTCTCGTCCTCCTTTTATCTCCAGTTTATGGATAAGTCGTTGCGCCCAAGCCAACCATGTATATGGTAAGTGAATCTCGCGATCCTCCTTCTCTTTAGACTATGGAAAGTGTATCTCGCCCTCAATCCCAAAGTCCTGCCAAAATAATAACACAAATAATTAGTCCCTTGGACTAAATAAAATCAAAACATATTCATACCAAAAATAAACTTCCCTTAAATACTCTCGCATCTTTTTGGATCCTGTGATCGTCAGAAGGTTCATCGATTTACTGGCAATAACCAGAATTTACAATCTCCCCCTTTGGCAGATAAATCGAAAACCATTTTCTTGAACCTGCAAGATGAAATACATATTCTGTACTGCATATAAATTAACCACAAAATATCTAAACACATTTAGCACGTGTTGTTCATAAGAGTAACTCGAATACCTGAATAGATTAGAACAAATCACAGGATACTAAGAAAAAGTTCATCACATGCACAAGGAAGAAGAAATAGAAAATAAAGGAGTTCAGCAAACACTCAAATTAAGAAGTTTTTAACAAAAGACAAATGAAAGTCCTGCTGAGAGATCGCTATGCAGATTCTTCCTTGTCAGAGTCCTCCCGTGAACCTTCTTCAGTACCATCCTCAGTCTCTTCCTCTGAGCCTGTTTCCTCTTCCTCATCCTCGGCATCAGACCCAACTTCTTCATCCTCTCCTTCTTCTGAACCTTCATCTTCTTCCACAACCTTCTCCTTTCCTTTGTCCTTAGCGGCAACAATCTTCTCTTTCCCTTTTTCCTTAGCAGCAACAATAACCACCTTTTTCTTCTTTTTTTTAACGGACCTTGTTTTCTTCTCCCCCTTAGCAAGAGCTTTCTTCTTTGCAACAACTACAACAACATCCTTCTTTTTCTCCCCCTTTTTCGATTTAGAGAACAAAGGGGTACGAGACTTTAAGGCACCCAGAACCTCTTTGTAGTACCTTCGCTGATCAGCCAATTTAAAAAACCGCGAAGCTGTGAAGGTACATCAGAGGCCTTAACAAGAGAAGGACGAGGAGGAGCAATCTTAACACCGACAAGAGCAAGAGGTTTGTTAATATGTGCATAATTATCACCAAGTCGAGGATCCATTTTCACACCAGCTCGAAGAGAATAGCACATATAGTAGATGGATACAACAACAACTTATGAGGCCTAGAGATTTTTGCAAAGCCCATAAAAACATCAAAGATCACAGAGCCAACATCAAATGGGATACCATTCAGAATACGATAGATAACACGAGCTTGCGTAGGGGTGACAAACTGCTTGTGAGTGGTAGGTGTCTAGTTCGACGCTCCTATCTTCTGTAGAGCATTGGCAGACAGAGTTAGACTCTTCACAAAGATTCCCGGAGTATGCCATTTGGTTAGTTATCCACCGGTCAAGGTGCGAGCAACTTCATCAAGATCATCAGTCAAAGGTTTAAGAGTGGAACCTTCCGCTAAACCACGTATAGAATTCACCACAGATGGAGAAAAATCAATCATACTATTATGCACAAACACCTTCTAAAACTTCACTGAGGACGGTTCAGATACAGAGGTAGTAAGGTTCGAATAAAATTCACCAGCAAGCAAGGGACAATACTTCCCAACAGACGTGACAGAGTCCTCAAGACCCACTTTCTTCAGAAGTTCAAGCAACCCAAGTTGTTCATAATGTTCGCTAACAATCGTTCACTCAGGACGAAACTTCATTTGAGAAAAGATGGTAAAAAAAACGAGTTTCAGCCAAAGGAGGATAAAAGTGAAGGGAGAAAGCATTACCAACAGTAAGAGGACTGTCTGGACCATCACCCTCGACTTCAGCAACGATTTTTCCTTTCTCAGTAGGAGAAAGTTCCTTGTCCGCAACATGTTTGTTGTCTGATTTCTCAGGTTCAACAACATAGTTGGTAACCTCCCGTTCAACAGAATTAGCATCAAAATCCGGAGACGACTCTCCTCCAGATTTCGTGTGAGAAGGAGTACCAGCAGCAGGTTCAGGCACATGAACGACCTTTTTTGCCTTTTTGGTTTTTGGTGCAGCAGTTGCGGCGACCTTCTTGCGCTTCTTTGGAGATTTGAAGACAGAGAGAGAACCTTTTTCTCCTTTTTCACTGGGGTCGGCAACTTCTGGTTGAGAAACCTTAGTTGTTGAGGATATTTTAGGGCTTGGAGAAACTTTGTTGAGGATTTAACAGGAGGTTGAATGTCCTCGGTTGCCATGGTTGAGGGATTTAGATCTGTTGGAGTTTCGGAACTTTGGCTTTGACGAGTTGAGCGCCGAGATGGAGGCAGAACAATTTTCTTCAGCTTTTCTATACCTTGCTTGGATTTAGTCATGGTTGTGAATTAGGGTTATGCTTCTGAGAAGGAAGGTTAGAGCAGTTGGAAGAGATAACAAAAATAAAAGATTTAAAAAGATATGAGAGAGATGCAGTTTTGTTTCTTGCAGAACAAAGATACCAAGTTTGATCCTATGTAAAAACACCCACCAGAGGTGCTTTTTCGATCATCAAGATTTCCAGCCCAGTCAGCATCACAATAACCTGTAAGATGTAAGTTCGTATCAGCAGAATAAAATAGACCATACTTTGTTGTACCTCCAATGTACTTTATGATATGCTTGACTATTTTCATATGTGATTCCTTGGGGGCAGCCTGATACCTGGCACACAATCCAACACTAAAGCAAATGTCAGGTCTACTAGCAATGAGGTATAGAAGACTACAAATCATACTTCTGTATATAGTGTGATCAACAGATGTACCTTCATCATCTTTGGACACTTTTACATGAGTGCCCATGGGAGTTTGAGGACATTTAGCATTTTCAAGACCAAACTTTCTAACAAGGTTTTTTGCATACTTACCCTGATGCAAGAAAATACCATATTTACCTTGCTTTACCTAAATTCCAATAAAGTATAAAAGTTCACCGACGAGACTCATCTCAAATTCAGACGACATAAGTTTAACAAAGTGATTGACCAGCTTCTTGGATGTTGATCCAAAGATGATGTCGTCGACATAGATTTGAACAACCAATAGGTCCTCATTCGTTTGAAGAGCAAAGAATGTTTGATCTACTCCTTCTCTCTTAAATCCCTTTTCCAGAAGGTACATGGTAAGGCGTTCATACCACGCACAAGGCGCTTGCTTTAATCTGTACAATGCTTTCTTATGTCTGTAGACATGATTCGGATTCTTGGGATCTTTGAACCCTTCTGGCTGCTTAACGTATGCCTCTTAATGTAATATCCCGTTCAGAAAGGCAGACTTCACGTCCATCTGATAAACAATGAACTTCATTAGGCAAACAGTTAATAGAAATATGCGTACAGATTAAGGTCTAGCAACGGGGACGAAGGTTTCATCAAAATCAATCTATTGAGTCTGAGTGTAGCCTTGAGCAACTTGTCTCGCCTTGTTCCGTGTCACATTCCCGAACTCATCAGTTTTGTTCTTGAAGATCCACTTGGTTCCGGTAACATTTCCCGATGAAGGTTCTGGGACTAACTCCCAGACATCATTTCTAGTGAATTGCTCCAGTTCCTCCTGCGTGGCTAAGTTCCAACACTAGTCTTTCAGAGCTTCTTTAGCATTCTTGGGTTCAATCAATGAGGTGTAGCAGGCATAATGAGAAACACCCATAAGTTCTTTGACTGACGTCTTCGAGTTTCTGGTTACTCTCTCGTTTGTATCACTAATGACTTGCTCGGATGGATGATCTTTCTGAACCCTTAAGGGAGGATCACGCCTAGGTAGCATAGAACCTTCTTGAGCCGCAGGGTCAATGTAGTCAGCTGATGTTTCAGCATCCCCAACTGATGGTTCAGCTATCTCCTTGTCCGCAGAACTCTTAACATCATGAGTATCCTGTAATGCCTCAATATTTTCGAACTGATTAAAAGGTACATAATAACTAACTTGAGAATTTTTTTTTATCAAAGATTACATTTATTGACTCAATTACAGTGGAGGTACTTGTGTTGTAAACACGGTACACTCTACTATTGTTAGAGTAACCAAGAAAGAATCCAATATCTGATTTTGCATCGAACTTCCCAAGTTGTACACGATCATTATAGATAAAACATTTATACCCAAAAATATGCAAGTGAATGAGGTTAGGACTCTTACCTTTCTAGAGTTCATACGAAGTCAGACAAATACCTCGACGAAGGTACACTCGATTCACAAGGTAGCATGTTGTATTGACAGCCTCAGCCCACTATCTAGAAGAGATGTTTTTGGAGTTCAATATGACTCTGGCTATTTCTTGTAGAGTACGATTCTTTCTTTCAACAACTCCATTTTGCTGTGGAGTTTTAGGAGCTAAGAACTCGTGAGAATCACAAAATTCTGCAAACACAGAATTTTCAAATTCTCTTCCATGATCACTTCGAATACTTATTATGGGAAAGCCTTTTTCGGTTTGAAACTTCAAACAAAGTGACTTTAAGGCAGAGAATGTGTCAGACTTTTCACGCAAAAAATCAACCCAAGTATATCGTGAGAAATCATTAACGCACACAAAAATATACTTTTTACCTTGATAGCTTTCTACCTGAATGGGACCCATGAGATCCATGTGAAGAAGCTCTAGGATCTGTTTAGAAGCAATATGGTTCAGTGACTTGTGGGATGTCCTCGTTTGCTTACCTAGTTGACAAGGTTTGCAAATTGGCTGGTCCTTCATAGCAATCTTTGGAACACCCCTGACTACACCTGCATTGGTAAATTTGACAAGGTGAGAGTATCCAATATGCCCTAAGCATTGATGCCAGATTTCAGGTTCGCTCACATTTGAGAAAAGGCATTTTTCATTAAAATCAACAAGATAACAGTTATCCGTTGAACGAGAACCTGTAAGCACACAAGAACCTTCACTGTCTTTCACATAACACTTATTACATGAGAAACTGACACTAAGACCTTGATCATAGAGTTGACTCACACTCAAAATATTTGCCTTTATTTCATCAACAAGTAACACATCAGTTAATTTAGGTATTCCACCCAAATTTAAACAGCCTGTTCCAATAATTTTATTGCTCACACTGTCACCGAACGTGACTTCCCCATTTGAACCGGGCTGAATGTTCATCAAGTAAGAACCTTTCAAGGAAGTCCTGAGAGATAGAACAGAGGCAAAACAATTGAAGGATTTCTTAGCAGCCCACACTTGATGAGTTTTGGCACGGTTATTTAGGAGGGTTCTGGCATGAACCTTCACTGGAATGCCAGACTGATTCCAACCCCTAACATTACCTGTACAAAGATCATGTTGCATTTTATAACATTTGGGTCTTATGTGACTAGTTACACCACAGTAATGACAGATAGGAACAAAGTTATGGTGAGTGTTATTAACAGATTTCTGCATAGGAGAATGAACCTTCAAGAGAGATTTTGGAGATAGAGGTTTACTTACAGTGCTTTTTACAAACCTGTCAAACACGTTTCTGGAAGGTCTCCCATCCAGGTTCACACTTCCAATTCCAAGTTTGTCCCCAAATCCAAGGCCAGCATGTCGTGTACTTGAAGTCCCGGTTGAGGATTCTGGATGATCCTCCTTTCCCGTGTACGCTATACCAGTAAGATCACCATGTTGTTTTCCCAAGGAGAGAAGTTCATTCAGATCTGCTTTTCCCTTGTTCAGTTTTCGAATGACTTATGCAGTTCGGTTCAACTCAGCAGAATTTGCCTTCAGTTTGCTTTCAATACTAGCATGTTCGTTCATCAGCCGATCAGCTTCATTTTTCAGTAGCACGATTTCCTGGTTTCGCTCCGCAAGAAGTTTCTGAGTAGAGAATAATTCGGTCCTCAAGCATTCAATGGTCTGAGCCTTCTCCAATCCGTCTTGTTTAGCAAGTTTGACACTGCTCTCAAGGATGCAGGTTCGAGCCTTTGCAGTATCCAGTTCACACTCTTTAGTAGCAGTAGAAGCGGATGCTTGTTCGTTCAACACTCTGTTTTCTCTTGAAAGTCTAAACACTTCATTTTGAAGCTTCTGTAGAGCTTCAGATGCTTGAGCACACTTTTCCATAGCAAGTAAGTGTACTGGATCTACACACACATGTTGATATGCTTCATCTTCAGATTCTTTAGTTTCTTTTAAACTTTCTTCAAACTTGGTCGGAGCATGAGAGGTGGTGAGACACATGAACTTCTTGACTGAGGTATAAACTGCCAAGTTGTTGGTGTGCAAAGAAGGTTCGTCTGTGCCTTCTTCATTTGAATCTTCCCAAGTTGTCTTCAGTGACTTATTCTTCTTCTTAAGATTAGCACACTCATACTGGAAGTGTCCAAAGCCTCAACACTCCCTGCATTGATCCTTCTCAACTCGTTGTGAATCGGATTTTGAGAGTGGCATACTACTTTTCTTGTCCTGCACCACGTTCTTGTTGAAATTGTTCCCCTTTATTCCAGCAAATTTGTTCTTGTACAGCCTTTGACTCATCTTCCCATAGTTTCGCACGATTAGAGCTAGTGCTTTTTTCAGCTCACTATCATCTGCCAACGGACCTTCATCGTCATTGTTTTCTTCTCTTTCCTCGACTACATCAGTTTTGAGAGCTAAGCCCTTACATTTGACTTTGTCATAATTGTTGTTGATTTCAAACGTCCTGAGCTCTCCAAGAAGTTCATCAACATCCAACGACACCACTGTTTGGAAACTTTCAAGCACTGTGATTTTCTCTCTAAACTTGGGAACGACGGTTCTCATAATTTTTTGTACTTGACGTTTCTCAGAGATTTCTTCTCCAAGCATCATACATTGATTCACCAGATCACAGAATCTGGCATAGTATACGTAAATTGTCTCTTCATCCCTCATTTTGATCTCATCAAATTCAAGAGTTACCCGTTGAAGTCTAGAAGCTTTGACAGTTGTTGAACCTTCGAATTGATGTTGTAGAACCCTGTCAGGCATCTTTCGCAGTCTTACAATGAACTATCATCTTGTGTCTTGTTTCATCTACTGCCATCATGATCGCATACAAGGCACGATAGTTGGCGTCTTCTTGAAGCTTCTCAGCATCTGTCCAATTGTCCTTAGGTTTAGGAATCGTGACTTTGGTTGATTCTTTTCCTTAATCAGGTGCTTGTTGCATGACTGGCTGCTCCCATCTGTTTTCAACACTTTTCCACACACCTTTTCCAAGTGATCTTAAAAAAATTGTCATCATAGACTTCCAATACGAGTAGTTCGAACCGTCCAATTGCGGAGGCCTAGACATCGATCCGCTTTCTTGATTCATGATTTGATAGTACCACACATCCTAGGATCTTCTGTAATGAAGACGAAAACCCGCTCTGGTGCCAATTGTAATTTGATACTTGAACACCAAGTATCCAGAGTTGCACGTAAATAGACGAACATACAGTAATGAAGATTCAAACAATTGCGGAAGCAGTTTTCACCAAAAATTGAACCTTCAGGAGAGCGTCCCCTCTCCCTTCAGATCTCTTTCATTAATGTGAACAACTCATACATCATCCAAGGATTTACAGTATAGACTCCCTCTACACTCTACCTGAATAATGATTCACACGACTACTTATCTGACCACAACTCCCATGTGTATTTTTCTAGTTCGAATCCCTCAAACTAAATCAGAATGAACCTCCGAACATTCTGTTACAAAAACTTATGTGTTCTGCTTATCACTCAAGGAAAGAAAAATACAAAACTCTAAAATCCCAAATCAAAAGTCGTTCTCAACTACCTTCTCGTCCTCCTTTTAGATTCAGTTTATTGATGAGTCTTTGAGCCCAAGCCAACCATGTATATGGTAAGTGAATCTCGCGATCCTCCTTCTCTTTAGACTATGGAAAGTGTATCTCGCCCTCAATCCCAAAGTCTTGCCAAAATAATAACACAAATAATTAGTCCATTAGACTTAAATAAAATCAAAACTTATTCATACCAAAAATAATCTTTCCTTAAATACTCCCGCATCTTTCTGGATTCTGTGATGGTCAGAAGGTTCATCGATTTACTGCCAATAACCAGAATTTACAAGTACCGTCTGATTCGAGAGATAGTTGGTAGAGGAGACGTTGATGTTGCCAAGATTGCATCTGAGGACAACCTAGCTGATCCTTTCATGAAGAGTTTTCCAGAGAAGATCTTCGTCAAACACGTGACATGAATGGGAGTCAAGTGCATGGCGATAGGATCGACATGGGTCTTTTAGAATAACGGATTGATAGGACTATACCTGTAAAAGCGAAAGCTTTAAGTATAAGTGTGAGATTGTTAATGTCATTGCAACACCGCGCCTAAACTTACTAAAATCAGAGTAAATTGTTCGCGCTATAAAAGGAAACCTTTGATTTAATTTTCGAAAACTCATATTAATTTTTTGAAAATACTTAAACTTATATATACGGGATGCTACTCAACTTAAATCTTAAATCTTTAATCTTTAATATCTGTAAATTACTAGGCATGCAACCGAGTATAATTCATTACTCTAAACATCTTAGGATTTAAGCATGCATAGGCTAAAATTCTAGATACTGAAGTACTGTATTACTGAAATACTAAGTGTGGAAGCAAATGCAAGCATGCATTAACAAAACATAATAACTCAAACATGTTCAAATATATAGGACATGTTTACTAATAATATCCTTGTTTTGACCAACACCACATCATTGGGTCACAGTCCACACTCGACACCGTTACCTGAAAAATGGTTAGTGGGGGGGCGTGAGCGTAAATAATCCACGTGCTCCGTCAGAACCGATACTGAAATATACAACTAATATAATAACATATCATGACATCGGCATATATGCAAGTACTTACTGGATAAGCATAAACGATATGATGATGAACATTTTTACTAAAGGATTAAATATTCATCCAATAAATCCTTGGCAACTATCTATAACTGCTAATTAACTGACTGTCTCTGACTACTGCTCAGCTGACTGTCTATAATCTCTGCTCGACTGGATAACTTAACTGGTGCTCAACTGACTAACTATAATGGCTGCTCAACTGACTAACTATAATTGCTGCTCAACGATTGACTATAACTGCAACATCGCAAACTAAATCTGAGATGATAAGCACATCACAACCTAAGCATACATCTAATATGATAAAGCACATCACAACCTAAACATACATCTACTATGATAGAACACCTCACAAATGCGTACAAATAAGTACACTGTCTATAACTGCTGCTTAACTGACTATCTATAATTGTTGCTCAACTGAATGTATATAATTGCTGCTCAACTGACTGTATATAACTGCTGCTCAACCAGTGATTAAAATAGCGAAGCGAGCCGAGGCGACAAGGCTCCAATTTGCCATGGCGTGAGGCGTGCGGCGAGGCGCCCGCCATATGAAAGCGAGGCGAGCCATTACAAAAAAAAAATAGAAATATATGTATAGTTGTATATGAGACATTTTTACCAAATTATGACACAATTATTTATGTAGATATAAATTTATAATAGCTAATAAATATGCTATAAAACACCACACATTAAAATGAAAACAACAATAAATAAAGTATAAAAAAAACTAACAAGTAGCATCCATATCCAAAATGACCAATAAAGCAAATAAACAACAATATTCATAGTTCCAACTTCCAACTTCCAACAAAAGCAACTAAAATTAGTTTCACTTCCACAACAAATACTAGTCGAGGGAAAGTTCTTGACTGCGGCGACATCATCATCCGACTTATATCCATCCACATCCTCTTCTTCTACATCATCGTTTATAACATCATCATTCCATTCACAATCTTCATCTACAAGCCTAAATGATGAAGAAGATGCGTTAGAAGCCGACTATTTTCCGGTTGATCTAGTTTTATTTCTCGGCTCCTCAACTCCGGCGGCCGTAGCAACGTCATCCCAAGTTAAATCATCATTTTAAAACACATATTCTTCCTCTCTAGCACCCACCAACCATTCATTGCTTTCATCAATGTCTTTCAAGGCAATAGGATCAATTTTTCCCCGCATCAAGTACCGGCGTTGCAATGCCCTATTGTACTTAATAAACACCAAGTCATTAAGCCGATCATGATCCAATTTGTTTCTTTTCTTCGAATGAATCTATCAAAATAATAATGTCCACATTGTTATAAATTAATAATCATAAATAAATAATAACAATATAAAAAAATGGAG
The DNA here is from genome assembly GCA_902706635.1 of Striga hermonthica. Classification (NCBI taxonomy): domain Eukaryota; kingdom Viridiplantae; phylum Streptophyta; class Magnoliopsida; order Lamiales; family Orobanchaceae; genus Striga; species Striga hermonthica. The sequence goes on along the minus strand of CACSLK010024540.1, from coordinate 10,227,833 downwards.
TGAATAAAAAACTGACGTGCTAAAAAACACTCCAATTCATTTCACATTCGGACGAGCTACAAGTGAGGCTCAACACCTGGATAGCAAATTTTTGCAAATCGGGTGTATCGGAGCCATACGCCGCCCACCAATTTGCCGGTGTCCTTGTAGCTCTTTGCCTAAATGCCATAGGCAAACCAAAGAGACCCTTGGCATTCCGATATTCGCCCAAGTCATCACAAATTTGATCTTGTGTTGTAATACTTGGAACAACCTTTGGATGGACTCGTACAAGCCTCTATAAATCTCCGAAGAAGCTCCACAACACCCCGGGTCTTTGTAGAAAAACTCCAGATTCAAGAAAAAACCCGCCGCATGCTAAGGTGGATGTAATTGAACATTCCACCTCCGATCGATAATATCATACACCTCTTGATACTTGCTTTGGACACCTTGAAATGCAGATACAATGGCTTTCTTCGCCCTATCCATCGCCTCATAAATATATCCCATCGGGGGCTTTTCCTCACCATTTACAATCCGAAGCACACCAACAAGAGAAGAAGTAAATTTCAAAGCAATCGTCACATTGGTCCAAAAGGACGACATCATCATAATCTCGTCGACCTTCTTGCCTTGTTCCTCTTTCGCCCATTTGCTTTTAGTCCAATCGTCGGACACAAACATTTTTCGCAAATTAGCCTTGTGAACATTTGCAAAGTCAAAAACGCCGTTGAAAAATGGGTTTTTGCTGGCTTCACCAAATCTTTCTTTGTGTAAAGTGCCGAATCAGGTTCAACAAAGTGGGACGATTGTAGATGTAGTAGTGCACTCAGAGAGCCCTCTCATATGTCCTTTGAAGACAAGGAATTTTGAAAATATCTTCTAACATCAAGTCGAGTCAATGTACGGCACAAGGACTCTAATATAAATGTGGATACTTCCTCTCCAAGTAATGCCCAGCCAATTTGTTTGCCACCGCATTATCGGTTACAATTTGAACCACATTTTCTTCTTCAATGGCTTCAATGTAATTCTCCAACAAGTCTTAAATTCTCCTTGCATCCTTTGAATAGCTCAATGCATCAATAGAGTGAATGAACACGGTGCCACGAGGAGAGTTCACCAAAATTTTTATCAAAGTTCGATTCCGCTGATCGGTCCACCCATCACACATCAATGTGCACCCGTATTGTGCTCTAGATAGCTCATTCTTTTTCATCATCTTCATCACGTGCTATTTCTCATTCTTAAGAAACATGCCTCTTACTTGATAGTACGTCGGCGGCAACCCGGAACCATAATTTCCAACGGCCTCAATCATAGGCCCAAAAGCCAGACAATTGACCACATTAAGAGGGACCGCGACATCATATAGGAACCTTGCAATATTTTATAAGCTCTCTTCCTCAACTCTTCTCGATAGGGTGAATTTTCATCTATTCTTGGTTGCTTTCCTTTGTTCTTTTGATTTTCCACGGGAACTTTGGCATCGGGTGAAAAATAGCAATCAATAACCCCTTTTGCTTTTGGCCTCTTGAATTGAAATTGAGTTTTGTTCATGTTGAAACCTTGAGTGGATGCGGAGGAGGATAGATTCCTTGGAGTTGGAGACTTCATGGGATCAATTTCTTCTTCTTCGACATCATAATCATCCAAATCAACCGCTTCATTAATGTCTACTACACATCTTCTATGCTTTGTTTGTTTCTTTTTCATTTCCATGTATTCTTTTACTTCTACACGAACTTCCGCTGGGCATTTTGCTAAGACATTTGCAAAGCCTCCAACCCAATGTTGCTTCATTCTTGAGACTCCGCCTTTGTACGTGAACCCTCACCGAATACTTCCAAGCAATATTTTTTTATTATTGTTCTCCTCCATAGCTATAATAAATTAAATTGGAAAACATAAGCAGCAATTATTTAACAACAAAATAAATTAAAGAGTAAGTTAAAAAAATAAAAGAAAAGAAAAGAAACAGGTTTGCCCAAGCCCCAGTCCAATTTTAGACAAAGTTATAATAGTAGCTCATCTGATATGCCTGAATTTATTAATTTCATTAATAAATAAATAATTAGAAGCCACCATCCACATTAATATCTCCATCAACCTAATCAAAGCACAATATGTCATTGTCATCCATAAGTTTACCAAACTATCAGGACCCCCATCACATCTACTTTACTTTTATCAACTGTATTTTTCAACCTTGACAAAATTGGTGGGTCCCTCTACATTATTTAGTTTCCACTGCTCATCAACATCATCTTTTTCTTACATCACTTAGTCCCGTACTGTTAAGACATGCCAAGAGAGAAAAAAAAAGAAAAGAAAATAGGAAACATACCTCTCGTCGTCGCCTTCACCAGTTAACTGTCGGAATCTGGTCGCCGTCTCGGGTCGAAGAAAAGGCACAGGTCAATTTTGATTTTGGGTAAGTAGATTATGTGTAGTTGTGAAATTTATACGTAATAAACCCTAGCTGCAATTTGAATTTTCTATTTTTCCCTAAACTAGCATCAAAATCTTAAGGCGTCGCCTCAGCCTTTGTAGCGCTACATCAGAGACGACGCCATGGCGACGCATTTTTAAAGATCGCCTCGCCTCAAGGGTATGAGGCGACAGAGCCTCGCCTCGCCTCGCCTAGTCGTCATGGCGCGCCATTTTAATCATTGTGCTCAACTGACTGCTTAACAGACGAGAAGGACACTAGATCTTCACGCTCACGATAAGCAGCTATAGGACCTCATCTGTAGGTCGTTGCCCATACTAGGGAAAAACTAACTCTTATGCACTTCTAATGTTGGAGATTAACTCACAACTGCACTAGAGTCCTTAATACTAACTGGGGATTCAAAACACTTGGTTATGACGAAACCTATCTCTAGATCAATATTCCTTAGGGAAGAATTATTCTAAGATCATCTGAAATTAAATTTAACTCAAGGCTGCTCTAGCGTTCTGAATTCACTTAACTCAAAGTTGTACTATAGTTCTTATCTTATCTTAACTCGCGTTCAATCACCTAGCTAGAAAGGATCTATTCGCTAGGTAATTGCTTTTATTCGGGTGGAATCTTACATACATACCTCAGCCATGCTATTGCGAGTATAGAAAATGTAGTACCCAGTATAAGGTCCCCACCTGATATGCTGAAATGCAAGATGTGAATGGTTTACAGCTATCAGAGGCTCGACTCTAGCTCAAATCGGCTTGAATCAAATAAATCGAAAAAAGGAAAGCTAAGGAAATAAGACGATGAGGTGAAATTGGGTCGGAGCTGCTGAAATGGGTCGAAGTTGGTGAGGGTCTCTGCTTAGGCTGGGCTCGCTGCAATTTGCCCGGAAACAACGACGGCTAGGGGCTGGTTCACCAGACACGTGAAGACCAAGATGGCTCGAGCTGCTGCCGGTGGTGTGGCGAGCAAGAGAGAGTGAAACGGGCAGCCTCTGGCTGTTGGACCTGTTCGGACGGCGAAGGTGGTTCGCCGGAAAGGGCTGAGGTGCGGTCTTATTTTCGGCGAGAAGCTGGGGGATGCCGAAAATGAGAGGGTTGTGACATCGACGGGAACAACTCGGGCTCGGCTATGTAAGGTGTGACTGAGGTGGTTGCGATGCCGAGCTTGGTGGCAGGCTACCGACGGGTTCGAGCTCGCCGGCGGAGAGTCGCGAGCTCAAGGACGACGGAGGCGGGTCGCGGTGAAGGGCTCGTCGTCGCGGGACTGTGCTCAGGATGGCGAGGCTGAGATTAGACAGGCAGAACTCGTCGGAGTTGGTTGAACTAGAGCTGCAACGGGACCGGAGCTAGGAGAAGAACGAAGTTGAGCTCGCCGGAGTTCGGGTCGATGCGAAGCAGCTGCGACGATGGTGGTGTTGAGCTCGCCAGAGCTCTGAACGACGGCAGTTGAGCTTGCGAACAACGGAATGGTGCTGCAGGAGAGGGAGAAGCTGAGTGACGGTGGTGGTTTCGACGGGGCTGAGCTCACCGAAGGTTCATCGGGTGTTCACCGGACGTCGGTCACTGTAGCTTACTGGATTTTCTGGTGTGAAGGTGATGATAAATGGATGTGGAAGATAGAGGTGAGTGAGCTGCGCAGATGCTGTTGTTGGGAGGAATGACTAAGGGTGTGTATATATATGTGTAGGTTAACTAGGGTTTTACTTGCATTTTGGGCCTAAAATTGGGCCTTTTAAATTTCTAACACTTGGGCTTGAAAAACCGAACATGTAATCGGGCTACAATTAAATGTTCGGCCAATTTAAAAGGTAGCGAGACTTGGACTAAATTAATTAGTCGGTTAAATTTACTAAAATAGTTAGGCTCGGATTTCAAAATCGATTATAGGCTCCATTTTTAAATGGACTAAAATCAAATCAAACATGGGCTCGATTTACTAAAATGAAATGGGCCGAAATAAAATCGAACATAGGCTCGATTAAATTAAATGGGTCGGCTAAAATAATTGGATTCGCTCGAAAATAATTAGGCTCGAATAAATTAATTATTCGGCTTCAATCCGTTTTAATAAGACTTCTGATCATTCCAAACCTCAGTTTTAAAAATAGAATCAATACTTGGGCTAAATAAATTTGACTTCAATGATGAAAGTCAAATAATTTCTCCATGGCTTGGACTTTAATACTAATTATTTAATTTAATGTAAATAAATATGATAAATGCATAAAGTTTGGAAACATAATGTTTATGGAAAATATAGTCGAGCTCCATAAATAGGAAATAAATATCTAGGCATTACAGTTATATACTAAAAGCTTGACTTTGGATGATATTACACTTTTACCCTTTATGAATGAGAAACATGTTAGATTAAACAAGTTCTACGTTCTGTTGTTTTGCTTTAGATAGTGTGGATTGTCATCGGGCGAACCAAAGATCATACTATCGATTACTCGCGAAACAAGAATTAATGGTTCACAACCTAGATGGACATGAACACCCCATCGTGAACGGTTGTAGTGCCAATCGTACAGTTTGTCTTGACTGATTAGTTTCACTAGTACATTTATGTATTGAACAAGATCCCAGAGAAGAGCAGTTCGTTTTATACTGATCGTCGTAAACGGACTAGGCCTCGGTTAATTACTACATACTCTTAACCCGTAAGATATTAAACAGGCATATACGTGTAGTACTTATTACTTTGATTCACATGGGTGAGGCTTAGTAAACTGGGCCAATAGACCCGCTGTCTTGGGTAATATTGATGCATGTAGGATGTGCTATTAGGATATTTACGTTCACCATGTGCGTTAGCTTGATGATATCCCTAGAAAGAGTACATGAAGGAATGTTATGCTAAACCCTGCAGGTGGATTAAATTCCAGAATATATGAATGTGATGAACGAGCGCTAACTTCGGTAAAATAATAACAAATTAATTAATTCTTAATTGTAAGTGATTGAATTAATTAATGGACATTATATCTTAAACATGGGGAGATAAATCGAGTAATTATTATTGGAGTCTCAATTGTAAATTGAGCTTGGAAAAATGAGTGCAATAATATTACTTTGGTGGCCCATTTAATATTATTTAATTAATTTTAGAGTTTGTTTGATAGACGAACGAGATTTTCGAAGTATTTGACCGGTTAATGCGATGATTAGTTGAATGGGTTAGGAGTTGACTTTTGACTTGATATTTTGACCATATATCGTGTATGTGATGTGGATGATATGTTTTAAATTTCGTGAATTTTGGATGTCGTTTGACTTAGATTAAAAATCGAGACTTTAGCCGAAAAATACGATAATTATAGAAAATTAGTCCGAATGTGATTTTAGTTGCAGTTGTTGATTATTCATATAAATCACATATAAATAGTGATTTAAATATTAGCCTAAAATGAGTTAGGATTTTCGAGAATCAGAGATCCTAATTTTATCCGGTTCCAATAACTGGATAAATTCTAGATCCGATTTTAATCGCTCGAACTCTAGTACCGTTTAAATAACTTTAGATGTCGTATAATTAATTCTTAACACGTATCGTCATTCTGCACACGTGTTTGACTCTTGTTCGACCGTTGGAGCGAACCACCGAGTGCGTGCCCGTGCACCGAGTTCGAGTCAAACCACCGAGTGCATGCCTCTGCACCGAGTCCGTCCGATCTACCGTCTACACACTGTTTTCGTTAGCCGTGGTTAGGAGTGAGCATGGTGCGGTTCGGTAAAAAACCGAACCGCACCGTAAAAAAACCGAAAACAGAATTTCTGGAATTTCTTGACCGCACCGCACCGCAAGAGAAGGAAAAACCGAACCAAACCGAACCGAAATTTTCGGTTCGGTGCGGTTTGGTTTTTCGGTTAATTGAAATAAAAAAGGAATAATACAAATTAATGTTTTACCATACAAATTAAACTAGACTTAAGTTGTTAAGCATTCCATATTCTCATTACAAAATAAAAAACCACAACCCACAAAAAAAAACAAAAAAAAAACAGCAAACGTTAAAGAGACAGAGAGTGAGTGCAAACAAGCAGCACCGCAGACAGAGGGAGCTTGAGAGGTGAACATTAGATTTAGGGGAAGAAAAATATAAATATAAATGAATATTTTTTTTTAAGTTTTAAATGTAAAAGTAAAGTGTAAAAGAGCAGCATGATGTTGTATATATAAAAGACAAATTTTTAAAATTAAAATGACATTTTATTATATGCGGTGCGGTTCGGTTAAAACCGCACCCATCGGACGGAAAACCGAACCGCACCGAAATGTTTGCGGTTTTTTAAAATTCAAACCGCACCGTTAACCGAGCTCTTAAAAAACCGCACCGAATCGCTCGATTCAGTTCGGTTTTTCGGTTTTGGCTCAGTTTTGCTCACCCCTAGCTGTGGTCAAGCACGCCCCTGCATCAGTGACCGTGGCAATGTTTCAAACTCGTGCATCGGCTAAGTCGTGTCAGTCGAGTTTGTGCCGACCACTAGTTCCCACGCCTAACCCGGACCACGGCTAAACTGAGTTGCACATAGTTAAGCAAATGATCGATCGACTCTGAGTGTGTCGTCGGTCCAGTCCAGTCCGGGCAGTCCGGACGGTTCGAAGAGGATTTCAGATCAACCGAATCAGTTCGGGCAATCTGGACAGTTCGGTAGTTAAGTTCGGAACATCGTTTTGAGCGTGAACCGAGAATCTCATTTCTCTGAACCAGTCAGATAAATTTCAGTCAGATTTTAGCCAGTCAGATTTAATTTCAGTAAGACTTAAGTCCAGTTAGATTTAAGTCCAGTCAGAATATAGTCCAGACTTAGAAATATTTTAGAAATATCTAGTGTGCCTTAGAGACAATAATATTTTCAAAATAACCTGGTAAATCCTAAAATAATTTTTTTTAAAGTCGATTGAACGAATCTAGACATATCAGATAATAAAAATTTGAGTTTTATTCCGAGCCCAGTACTTAGAATATTTTGCTCATAATTTTGTAGCTTGAGGAGAGTCGAGCCTCCACTAGCTACCAAATAGTTCAGTATTTTCAGCAATTGCATTCGCCAGCTTCCAGGTGGGGACCACTGTACTGTGTATCTCATCGCTATTAAATATTTATCTTGTTAGAGGTCTATATGTGATTACATTGAAGGATCATGAAGGATGAGTGATCTCGTCTTGGTCAATATTTCAGTATTTCAGTTATGATTTGGATGTGTGTGATTTGGGCCCATCCTAAGTCTAGCGTCCAAATGGGGTGATTAATGCATTCTTGGATTTCTGTGGGAGGGGACCCCTAGAGTGTGCACATGGGTATCGGTTTACCGTTAGTCCCATAGTTAGACCAATTTCTTTATATATATGTCGATTTCATGATGTGTGATTAATTGTGCTTAATATTCGTGTCAGTTCCTACGGAGCATCGTTGATTCTTTTATGTTCACGCCTCCCCACTAATCAGGTGATGAAGTCCTGCGTGACGCGTGAGCTGATATGTGGCGGTGGTCATTAGCGAGAATATTTTGAGCGAACATGTCATGTAGTATTTGAACATGTTTGAACTATATGTCCTTTGTAGTTGCATGTTTATTGATGCTTGTGTGTGTTTTCTAAACTTATATTTGTTTCCGCATTCCAGAACTATGTTTCAAAATTTCAGAACAGTATTTTAGACTAGTATTTCAGTATTTGAGAATTTCAGACTGCATGTATAATTTTAGTAAATTTTAATGGCCTTAATTCTTGAATGAATTTTACTTGGTCGCATGCATAGTAAATTAAAGAGAATAGATTAAAGTTGAGCTGCATCCCGCGAATTAAAGTTAAAGTATTTTCGGAATGTAAATAAGTGATTTCCTATTATAGTGTGAAAATTTTACTCAGATTTCAGTAAGTCTAAGCAGGGTGTTACAACAACACTCAAGACAACATCCTCATATCCATAACATAATAATAATGTCAACAACATCCATAAATTGATAAATAAATAAAACAGTAGTCGTCTTCACTCAAACAACAGCAAGCACTCAAACATCAGTAAACAAGTGATCAACAACACTCGAAATTAAGGCTGAAATTAGGGAAAAAAAATTAATTGTTTGAAAATTTAAAGACGATTCTCAGAAAATAAGCTCCAATACCCTCAGGACTCAACAAAAAATGGAGAAATAGGACAAATCGAAATGAGAAAGAAAAAAA
>CACSLK010024540.1:10201804-10216872 GCA_902706635.1 Striga hermonthica | reverse complement strand
GCGGCAATGTTTTAATTTTTTTATTATTTTTTAAATACTAATTACATTATTTTGTCCTCATGTTTTCTTTAAAATATATTAATATTATTATTTGGACTTAGGTGCGTCGATTTATTATAAATAGAGATAATTTTATTTTGTAAGTAGTTAAATAAATAAAAAATAAGATATTAATCTTGATTTCTAGGCCCCGACTAGGCGCTCTAGGCGCTAGGCGCTGGTCGAGCGCCTAGCGGGGGCCTAGCGACTTTTAGAACACTGTTTTAAATAGATGTCGTTTTAGGATGTTGCACATCTATTAAGAATAATTTTTTTGTCAATAATAACCTTATTTAATGAAAATAGAGATGAATGTTTTGAGAAAAAGATTAATAGTTATTATGAAAAGACGTGATGTATTTATTAGCTAAATAAAGATAATAATGGAAAAATATGTACAAAAGATTCAAAACGACATTTATTTAGTAAATAGTTGATAAAGCTAGAATGACATTTAAAAAATAGGAGGGAGTACTACTTTTTAACTATTATGATATGGTGATGTGTTGTCTAGTGTATCATATTTGGTAGAAACATTTGAATACCTATTATGTGGAATTGAAGAAAGCTTTGGAATAATGATGCTGTTGTGGTTAAAGCCACCGAATACAATAATGACTTTACAGAATAACAAGTACAAAGTCTAATCAACAACAACAATAACTACAAGCAATAGCAACCAAACGGTGATCAAACAAACAATAAAATGACACAAGATTTTTAGCGTGAAAAACCCCAAATTGGGTAAAATTCACGGGACCCGTAGGTTGCTTAAATCTTCCACTATATCAATCCGATAATGAGCACAACCAAAATCCTCTCTAGATCACCAAACTAGAGGCAAACAAAAATCCTCAAGATCACAACACACTATTTTGCCTAACAACGAGAAACAATTCAACAACCTCTTCACGTCATACACAAACAGACAGTCCAAATATGGTCAAATTCGATTTTCTGGCAAAATTTGGTGAATATCCAACGGTGCAATCGCTGGGAATCGGCGATTTTTCGGGGCTGCGTAGTGCAGTTGCGAGAATGAAAAAGAGGATTTGTTTCGAACTTGTTTATGTCATGTTTCTTCCGTCTCTGCATACAGGTAGGCTGTAAAGCAATTTTTTTTCCCCTTTATGAAAAGATAATGGGCCTTTGACCCTTATTTAATTCAAGTCTACAATTGGGTCAGACTCAACCGGTAGGTGTGTAGTAACTAGTAACTGACTTGATCGATTTAACTCTCTATAATTTAATTATACTTAATTGATCATTTTAGCCCGTTCCTTTTAATTATGCATAATCAAATAAAGTTTAAATTCAATTTATAAAAAATTTACGAAAAAAAAAATATCTAGGACAATATATGTTTGTCACTCTTCAAGTTCATCTTCTCAGTGTAACAATACATTTTTACGGGTCATTTCTTAAACTATAATGCAAACTTGGTTATGAGAATTTTTAATTATTGTATTTTATCTATTAAACTAATATATTATAGTGTTATACAATTCAAGAAAAATAATCCATAACACAATTGTAACACTATTTTTTATAAGTAACTTTCACGCATATGATATCTAAAATTATTTATAGTGCTTTTAACCATGTAAACCTTGTAGAAAGCTTCAACTCTTCTAGTGTGTGTATATGAAATAATTTATTTCATACCCAATGCATACTTAAAATTTAATTCAATTTTAGTTCAACTACACTGTTCTCAATATTATCAATATTGTTGGTGTCGAAAATTGGACGATCAACCGTTTGAAAAGAAATCAAATCTCTTGTATGAAAGGTGAAGAATAATTATATGACTAAAATGAAAGTTTTTTTAAAAAAAAAAATTGGAGATTTTTTTTTTTCTCTTTTTGTGCTGTTGGGGGATAAGAAGAATGAATCCTTTTTTTTTTTTGTTCTTTAAGGCCACTGATATATGCATGACCCTTTTTACAAGTGGGTGAGTAAAATAAATAAAAAATAGTACATCATTATTTAATGTGAGATAATTATCATGGGACCACTTTATGGCTTTTGACGGTTTCGATTGACATCTACCTTGTCGGCATATACTTTAGGATATTTGTGTCGGTCGATCACCTCAAATTATGTTCGGCTCAGTAGCGGGCAGACTTGTCATCTGGGGGGTCTGGTCGGCCTCTAGACGATCAACTAATTGAAATACCTGCTTTTCTTGCACATTTATTTATTACGTATTTTTGGCTCCTTGTTTACCGGACCGTACTTTTTATTTCATTTATTATTTAATCCGTCGAAACCAAATTTAGGTATCAACGATATAATTAAATAATACAAACCAGTCATTCTAACACATCACATAAAGTTTAATTTATTATTTATCAACTCACATAATTTTAACTAACTACCACTTCACATTTTTTTTTCTATTTTTACATCCAATCAACTTTAATTATTTTACATATTATTTAAATATTAAATTAAAATCCCGCTATAGTGTTAGTTGTTAGCTAACAACTAACTATCCAACCTTTTCAAAATTAACCTTTGTTAATCGAAAATTAGGGGTGAGTATGGGTCGGTAAGGTTTCGGAGATTTATCAATCTCCAGAACCATACCGAAGAAGGAGATTGCTAGTGGGGAGGCTAGCATCTCCACGCCAGCACCAAGGGTGGAGTGGCTGAAGCCGATAGGCTACAATGGCGTAAGGGACGCCAAACTTGGCCTTATAATACACCCTTTCTTACATCCAACGTTTTTGCCCTACTTTCTCTCGGACGAGAAGTGAAGGAATCTATTGTTGAAGAAATTTACGTAGGCCAGTCAAGCTCTTCTGGTCTATGTTCTCTACCTGGGTCTGAACAAGATTTCTGAACCTATGTCCATTGTTTTTCTCTATCTCACTTTCTCAATGGTAGTGAACCTAGGTAGGCAATATATTCATGCTTCCTTCACACCAATCCGGATTTATTGAAAACTTACATTCTATTCTACCAAGAAAGGAAATGGTCACTGCGGAGAATGATTGTCAGTCAGGAAACAACAAAAGTCAGATCGGGTCTGGTAGAGTGAGCCCTGCTGCCCTTTTTTCCTTTCTTTCCTTGAATATTCCCCGCGAGCAGCAAGCCGTTGGTTGAACCAGTAGGGGACTCTGGCAACATGCATCCCCGCTATAGAAGGACACCCCACCCCCTGCTACGGCGCAGTTCCGTCGGGATAAGGTAGCCCTTTTGAATGTGAGGAAGGCAACTTTCTAGTCTAGGAAGGCGATGGGGCAAGAGCCATCTCGAAACCTTAACCAAACCTGAAAAGGGAGTGAGCAATTGGAGCTAACTTCTTTTCTTATTCTTGTAGGTTCTCGAAGGCCACTGGTTCTAAAGGCTAAAAGCCAGAATAGATAGAAGAATCTTGAATGAACATAAACCCTATTCGGGGAACGAAATAACTTGTGCCTTGACATCCTCTTCAAAACAGCAGCACACCATTCATGCATTGGAGCCAACAATCGCTCTGACATGACAAAAAACATAAACCTCGCATTGCTCGATTGGAAGAATGTCTTGGGATGAGACTCTGGAAGCTTTGGCCTAGCCTGCAATCAAGGCTGCGAAGAGTGCGGTCAAGAGGAGCCCCTAAAGAGCTCCGTGACTGAACTATAGAACAAAGGGCTGTCCGAAGCATACCGAATTCGAAGCCTCAAGTGTCCCAACGGTTCGAAAAGCCGCTTTTTTCCAATCTTCCTCGAGAACGAGTTCTATTTGCCCCCTCTTCATTCTCTACAGGGTCTCAAACCCGTGACATTTCGGAGATCACTAAAATTCGATCTCCGGAACCATTCCAAAATATCAGTTTGGTTCGGTTCGCTCCGGAGATTTTTATTTTTTCAGTTTGGTTTGTATTCGGGACTATCAGAATAGTTCAGTTCGGTTCAGTTCGGATATTCCGAGATTTCTAATTATTTTTAATTTTTTTGAATGACTACCTAGTTAATTTTAGTTTTTATATGTTTTTTTTTTCTTTTTAATCCAACATTCTTCAATACTTTATCATAATAAATTTTTATTTTTAAATGAACTTTAGAAATAACTCTAGATTTTAGTTAAGATGAATATTTTGCAACTGACATTGAGAAATTAAAATTAAAAAAAAAATATCATAGTTTTTATTAGAAGTAATGTTTTTTTAACCTTCCATGTTATTTATAAGACAGAAAAAGACTAAGTATAGACAAATTTAAGTAAACTTTATATTTCTTTTACAAAAATATTTTTTTACCTTTCACACCATTTTAAATATATATTTTTGAACACGAAATATTTAAATGTATAACAAGTATTTCTAAGCATGGAATCTAAGTGAAGCTTAATTGTTATTATTATATTTTATTTGTATTTTAAAAATCATGAAATTATATATATAGGATCAAAGCTAATAACACACATCTATTTTATAATTCAGTTCCAAATTTCGGTTCTTGGGTGTTGTACGGTATGAGACGGTTTGGTTCATTTCCCGATACGAATATTTATGAAATCTCCAGACCGTACAAATTATATGTTCGGTTCGGTTCGGCTCAGAGAAAGTAAAGGGTCAACGGTTATTTTACGATTCAGAGTGATTTCGGTTAAGTTTTCAGAACAGTTCAGAATTCTTCAAGTCCCATGCTCAGCCCTATCATAAATACTCGTTTTGAGTGAATCTACTTATAAACAAGCACGCCTCGTCTCTCAATCACACATAACAAATATAATGGAATATTACCGAACTAAATAATTGATAGTCATAGATCGGCTAACCGGAATAATGCAATGTACAATTAGGCCGACGAGTTTAAGAGTTGCGCTAGGTCGATCTACAAGAGATCAAATGTGTGGAGCAACAACACAAAAGGTTACCCGGTCTAGAGAACCACCAAGTCGACCTAAGTCTACGAACGCCCTATGTAATTAATGGGCGAGGAGCGAGTTAACGAGGAAGATAACACCTAACAGGTCATACTACCCGACATTAGAGAGACCTAAAATTCTAGGGATTAGTGTTTGTCTAAAAGGATGATATGAAGAACTACGACCTATGAGTTCAACCACGACGACCTAAAAGAAAAAGACCTATTGATTATGGAGACCTGAGTAAGCAGAGACCAACTTAAGATAAGAATGAATCTAATGAGGATAAGAAGGAATCTAGTGATTATAAAGATGAGATTAGGATAAGGATGAACATTAAGCAGATTAGATCAAAGCTCGAGCAGTCCGAAAAGATGATTGCAGGCACAATTTCGAGCACCATGGTATTCTTCTATAAAAAAGGGGTGAGATACAACTGTAAACTCACTCTCTACAGTTCTCTACATACAGAGCACGCTATCATATTTTTCCTCTTTACTAATTTGAGCGTCGGAGTGCTCACGCCGAGAACCACCCTAGCACTTGTTTTGTAAGTAATCAGCAACTCAGGGATGATCAGAGATTTATCATATCTAGCCACCTCAACCTAAATTCAAGTCTTCGACATATCAAATGCGTAAGGTCCACTACAACAATAATCATTATTATTATTTTAGTGACAACATTAATATCTTAACTATAACCATGTCTATAGGGACAATATTGTCTCATATCATTATATTATTGAACTGGTAGTTATTGTTTATTGTGTTTTTGTTTTTCTTTTTATGTGTTTTATGTGTGTAGTTGCGTCGGTTTTAGGTTGGTTTTCTTGTCTAACTGGTCTATTTTAGTTGATTCTGTGTGTTTTCATTTTCTCTTTGGTGTTTGTATTTTGGCGTATTTTCTCTCGTCTTTGGTGCAATTTTAGGTCCATTTTGGAGGATTAAAGAGAAGAATCGAACCAAGTTCCGAGAGCACGAGCAATTTCAAGAAACCCCGAGCCGTTGTCGAGCCATTACCGTGCACGAGATTCGAGAGTCTAGTTCACCGAATAGCGAGTGTGCACAAGGCTCACAAGACCAGTTCGCCTACGAACGCGTTCGCCGCCTAGCGAGTATGCACAAGACCACAAGACCAATTCACCTAGCGAACTAGTTCGCTACCTAGCGAGTGCTAAATTGTTAAATATGTGTGTTTTTAGTGTGTATTTGTGGTGTAGCTATAAATAGACATCTTGCTTTGTATTTTTTGGGAGAATTCCCCATTTGCTAAATTTTTCTTTTTAGTTTTTTGTTCTCTTCTCTCTAGTTTTCTTTCTCTCTCTAAAGGCTCCAGGACCCTATTTTTAATTGTTATATATCTCCATCAAGATTACAACTTTTTGGCTTATTGCTTCTCGTGGATGCATTAAAGACGTGGAGACTTCGCTTAAGGTTCGTGATTTCGTTAGTCTTGCTTGTCTTTACTTAATGAGTTATTCTAGGGTTAAGATATGCACATCTTTGAGTCGATTATGCTATCATCCTCGTAGGCTAGGGATTTTATGTGATATTTTTATTGATTGCGTGAGGGAGAATTGATTGAGAGATTAATTGATCACGAGTGACTATTGCTTAGTTGCATGTTCCCGAACCTATGAGGGCCTTCTTTCCATCTCGGGTCTAGGAGTACCTTGTTGTTATTTCTCTTTTTATTTTCATTTTCTTGCAATTTGAGGACTTGCTTGCGATATAATTTGAATCTTGCTCTCGCTTAGTTTAAAATTGCTCTGTTTAGTTCAATACAAACCCCAAATTGCGAGTAGAGTGTTTAGGATCTTTATTCTCTTTTCTTGTGTGAGTCGATCGTTGCTTGAATCCGTGTCCGAATAGCCTTCCTTTGAGAACGACCTGAGTCCGGGTAACTCAGTTACCAGTTACCCAAAAATACTACAAACAAAATGGCGCCGTTGCCGGGGAAGGCGAGTAGGCCATTGGATTTAGACAATTGATTGACTTATTTTCTGTATTTCTCTTGCTTTTCGTGATTTTTCTTAATTTTGTGTGTTTCTCTTGCTTGTTTTCGATTTCTCTTGCTATTTGGTGTTTGTGTTCTTGTATATATTGTGTCGTGTTATTCGTGTTTTGTGTTATTTTGTCTTGGTCTCGTGTGCCTTGGTTTGTTTGTTGTTCTTGTGCGAGGTAATCCGCTCGAGGAGCTCCGATGGACCCATATGATTATTCCTATGTCGGAAGCTCGTCTCGTGGACACCCCGACAATTACCAAGAGGAGATGTACACAACATATGGGGAGCCATCTTGTTTATATTCGAGTTATTCGCCTTCTTACTCTTATGACGGATGCTCTACTTCCCATGGGTATGGCCCGAGCCATTTTTACCCGACATCTCGAGCCAATTATGGTTATGACATTCCGAGTCACGACGAGCCGCCTTATTTCAATCCTCCACCTCCGGACTATTACTATCCTCCGCCTTCCGATTATGAAAAGGCACCTCCATCCGTGCCGACTCGAGAGCTTTATCGAGTCAATCTAGCCGAGATCATGGAGCATTTAGAGGAGTGCAATCGATCCCTTCGTGCTTCAATGGCTCCCACATCCGAGAAAGAAGGAACCGAATCCTATGCTCCACTCCCTCCATCATTTGAGCACCAATCGGTTGGCCAACATTGTACACCGAGGACCGAAGCTTCAATTTCAACCATGGTTGTGCCTTCCGAGCGTCACCGTGATGTTTTGACGAGCACTCAAGAGGCACTTGCAAGCCTCATGTCAATCGCTGAGAAATTTCATAGTTGGAGTATTCCCATTCCATCCGTTCTTCAAGTCACACTCACAAAGTTCGACTCTACCGTGGTCTCTTTTCTTGATTTGGACGCCTCTCACATTCCACTCGATAGGTATTGTTCTCTATCGGCGAGGATTATCCGGGAGAGTACTCGGTTAGAGGGTGAGTTTCGAGTTATGGTGGACTGGTTTACTTCCTTGAAAGAGATGGGCCTCACTCTCGTTTATGACGGTACTCAATCTCTTGACACGAGTGAGGACCTTGACGATTTGGTTGTTAAAGAAATTTCCTCTCTTGACGATTCGGCCGTGCGTTCTATATTAGGTACGTCAAACTTCTCTCTCGGTGATTGTGCTTTGAATTTGAATTCTATTGTTGAGAGTGAGCATGTGGAATCGGGTGTTGATATGGTGTATGGTATGTGGGAGAATTCATTTGAGGATTCGATTGTGCTTACTGGTGTTAATAGTGCTCGGGAGGATGATTTTGAGGAGAAGGATGTGGTAGTTGATGATGTTGTAGATGGTGTTGAGGAGGATTTTGAGCCTTTATGTGATGTCGTTGACCCGAGGTGTGCGTTGATTGATGAGTCGACTTGTGATGCTGAGTATGACATGGTTCCTATGTCCTTAGGGTCGTCGTTTTGTATTACTGAGGATCGTGACCATTTGGAAGAGTTTAGCGTGCCTACGCCCGTGCTCCCGATGTTTGAGCTTGATGAGTACACGTTCGATATAGTGCAAACGATGGCCGGGATTGATTTGACGTGCTCCACGGATATTTTTATATTTTCGGAGGTCGAGTATGGGGCCTCGATTCGTAAAGATTCATCTATCCTCTTGGTGGTTGTTGATATCCGTGCTCGGTTTCACAAGAATTCGGCCACGAGAGTGTTTTTGACCCGCCTTTGTTCGGTGCTACCAGTTCGTCTACTCTTGGAAAATACAAAGGCGTGGCATGATCGACATTTTTTCTTGGACCCCGGTTGATTTTCGTTGGGAACGTCGAGCTCAAGACATTAAATTGAGCGCTTTGTGGGAGGCAACCCATGGTTTTTGCGTTTTTCCGTTTTTGTTTTCGTTCGGAAATAAATAGCCCCGCTAGCCACACGAACACGGCATTTTTGGAGAAGAAAACGAGGCTCGGAGCTGAGTTTTTATTGAAAAATGAGTTGAAAGATGGTGGAGTATTGAAAACTTGAGCTAATTGTGGAAATTATTAAGAAGAGCTCGTGCCGACCTGCTCGGCAGTACCGACCTGTTAGAGCCGAGCCAAAAAAAAAAGGCTGGGAATCGAGCGAAAAATTTTACTCGAAAGTTGATTTGAAAATTGGGGTTGAAAAGTAGTGAAATATGCCCAAGTTTTGAAAGTCCTAATTCACGGGCTCGAATCCTAGTTCGCGGGCATGTAAAAATTCGCGAGGAATAATTTTTGGGATGAGGCTAAAATTCGCGGGCTCGAAAATGGGTTCGCGAGGTAGGCCAAATTCGCGGAGAATACATATTGGTCAGACTCTGAATTTTGCGGGCTCGAATTCGAATTCGCGAGCTCCAAAATTTCGCAAGTTATAAAAGGCAAAAGTCAACATTAGTCAAATTCCTAACTTCTCTCACTTTCTCCTTCATCCCTCACTCTCACTCATTCCCGCAGCTCTCCCTACCTCCGACCGCCGCGCGCAGAGACTCCGACAACCGGCGACCGCTTTCTCCACGGCGAGGCAACCGGAAACTCTCGCTCCTAAAGCGACCTCCCCGACGAGCCCCGGTCTGCACCCCCGACGGCGACCCGACCTCCGACTGCCCTCAACCCGCAGCTTCCAGTGACCGACATCTGCTCAGTCGAGTTCCGCCCGACGACCAGCAGCTCCGACATCCGCGCACAGCCCTGACGGCGACAACCTCTGCGCGCGATCCAACCTCCGGCGACCCATGTCCACGAGCCGCGACCCTAGCTGGGAGCTCTTCCCGGCGACCACCTGCGAGAGCTGCGACCTCCGACGCGAATCGAACCGCGAGCTCGATTTCCGGCGACCACTTTCTTGTCCAGCCGCGAGCTCCTTTCCCGGCGACCCTCTACGCACAGCCGCCCCCAAGCTCATTTTTCTGGCGAGTCCATTTTCGTCATTGAAGCCTCTCGGTCACTGTTCTTCTATTATTTGCCACCATCTTTGACCATTCACTCGGTAATATGGCTTATCCCTTCTCTTTGGATTGTTGAGGTTTGGAGGTGGTGTTGAATTTGGTGATTGGGTGATTTTGTTGGGCTTCGACTAGGATTGATTGTTGGGCATTTTATTGATATTGTTGTATTGTGGAGTGAGAGTCGTGAGACACGTCTTGCCGGACATGTCGGAACCTTTTTTTGTACGAAAATATCAGAGTTTCACATTTGGCTCCTAAGCACTATGCCTCTGAATACGAAGCAACCGAGCAACCTACTCTTCCGAGGATTTCATTTCTTTTCCGACACAAGGCACATTAGCTAATCCCCACTCTTGAGCTTGATTGATGCTTGAATTGGATATTGGGAACCCCGTGTTCGGTTTATTGAGGAGTGTGTGTTCGGGAGGATTGGAATAGTTGAAGTGGTCGTTCCAGTTGTATGGGGCGATTGAAAATTGAACTGTTGATTGTTGGTGGAGGATGAATGTTGTGTTATTGTTGGTTGGAAGACGTTGTGTTGCTCGATTGGGTACACGAATGGATCATTCACGAATTATTACTCTCGATGCTCGTGGCGTGTGGTTTTAAAATCTTCTCATGTTATTGGGTGTGCGGTTGAGTTTGTGGTTGTACGTTGATTCAAAAGGGGTTCGAGGCCCGAATTTTGATCTTTCAAGTTTACGTGTGTCTTCGTCGAGTTTGTGGATTCTCGGTTATTATCCCTCCGAGACGCATACATGTGGCCTTTACTCGGAGCCGGCGGAAGGAATTTTCTTATGCTTTCACATGTAATAGTGCTCGGATGGTTTATGGATCTTCATGCTTTTATTGTTCAATCGGTCGGATGGCTTTGTTTTGCACTCGAGGACTTTTGGATCATTTCTTGTTATTCCCACCGGACGAACACCATTGGACACACGGTGGTGCCGCACCGTGCAGAGTACGCATTTTCTTTTCTTATTTTCTCTTTCTTTCTTTGCTCTTTTGTGTCTCCGTGGTTATTTTCTTTTAGTTTCTTTGTTTCTCGTGTTTCGTTTTTTGTTTTCATCGCATGAACTTACATGATTATGTGTTTTCCCCTATGCTTTTTGGTCAAGCAATGAGGACATTGCTTTGTTTTAAGTGTGGGGGAGGGATTTTCGTGATTATGCATGTTTGGGTGATATTTGATTCGTTTTTGGTGCTTTATTTTTCGTATTTGTCGTGTCTTGGACCGGTTTTGTCTAGTTTTGGTGTGTTTTTGTCGCCTCTTCTGCATGATGCTCAATGTTTGTTCAAGAGTCGAGATAGCTAAGTGGTGAGTCGAGATTATTGATTGGTTTCACTATTAACGTTCATGCTTTATGTACTTGATGACTTGGACGGTTTCCTTAAAGTTAAATGATGATTCATTGACATTGGAACCCGCATGTGGATTCACGGAATTGTTTTGTCCCTTGTTTGTTCTCGATTGATTGTCTTGAGGCATGCTTTCGTTATGTTCGATTATCGTTATAAACGTGTTATCTATGCACTTGTGGTATGTCTTAATGATTATTGATGTTCATGTTATTGTATTCTTGATGTATTCTTGTGTGCCACTCCCTTCAAAAAAAAAAAAAAAGGAAAAAAAATAGAATAAAATGCGAGTTCGCGGGGAAGTACGGATTTGGCTCCTCTTATTCTCAGCCACTTCGTGGATTGAGATAATGAGCCCGGAAAACTGGTTTAGGAAACTCGGGGAAACCCCTCGAGGTTAAACCTAGATCATCTCGTCCGGAAACCTCGTTTGGAAAGAGAAGCTCACGAAAATGAGTTCGTGAGAGTTGAAAGATTAGGCTCCTCTTGGCTCGGTTAGTCTTCTAGAAAAATCAGGTCAATGAGCACGGGAAACCGGCCAAGGACACTCGGGGACAAACCCCGAGGTTAAACCTAGGTAATAATAGTCCTAACGGCTCTCATTTGGAAAAAGTAGCTCATTAATAAAAAAAAAAATAAAAAAGAAAAAGAAAAAAAAAATAAGAAAAAGAAGGGGAGTTGGCTTATTGGTCTCGTGCTTTAATTTCATGTTTAGTAGATCATTATAGTTTTTGCACGTGTATGTAGACGAGGGAGTGTGAGTCGAGTGATCATGTGTAGAATAACTCGGGATGGATTTTTGTTTTGTATGGATTTGCTATGTGGGGACTGTGTTTTCGGATTGGATTTTGATTTTAGGGATAACTGGATGATAATGAGAGTCTCATTTCGCATGCTCGTTAATGTTGGACCGTTCGATTTTTCTTTTCGAGCTACTTGTTATTTTGTTTGTTTGAGGACATGCAAAGAGTTAAGTGTGGGGGAGTTGTTTATTGTGTTTTTGTGTTTCTTTTTATGTGTTTTATGTGTGTAGTTGCGTCGGTTTTAGGTTGTTTTCTTGTCTAACCGGTCTATTTTAGTTGATTCTGTGTGTTTTCATTTCCTCTTTGGTGTTTGTATTTGGGTGTATTTTCTCTCGTCTTTGGTGCAATTTTTAGGTCCATTTTGGAGGATTAAAGAGAAGAATCGAGCCAAGTTCCGAGAGCACGAGCAATTTCACAAAACCTCGAGCCGTTGTCGAGCCATTACCGTGCACGAGATCCGAGAGTCTAGTTCGCCTAGCGAACGTGTTCGCCGAATAGCGAGTGTGCATAAGACTCACAAGACCAGTTCGCCTAGCGAACTCATTCGCCGCCTAGCGAGTGTGCACAAGACCACAAGAACAATTCGCCTAGCGAACTTGTTCGCTACCTAGCGAGTGCTAAATTGTTAAATGTGTGTATTTTTAGTGTGTGTTTGTGGTGTAGCTATAAATAGACATCTTGCTTTGTATTTTTTGGGAGAATTCCTCATTTGCTAAATTTTCCTTTTTAGTTTTTTGCTCTCTTCTCTCTAGTTTTCTTTCTCTCTCTAAGGGCTCCAAGACCCTATTTTTAATTGTAATATTTCTCCATCAAGATTACAACTTTTTGGCTCATTTCTTCTCGTGGATGCATTAGAGACGTGGAGACTGCGCTTAAGGTTCATGATTTCGTTAGTCTTGCTTGTCTTTACTTATTGAGTTATTCTAGCGTTAAGATATGCACATACATGAGTCGATTATGCTATCATCCTCGTAGGCTAGGGATTTTATGTGATATTGTTATTGATTGCGTGAGGGAGAATTGATTGAGAGATTAATTGATCACGAGTGACTATTGCTTAGTTGCATGTTCCCGAACCTATGAGGGTCTTTTTTCCATTTCGGGTCTAGGAGTACCTTGTTGTTATTTCTCTTTTTATTTTCATTTTCTTGCAATTTGAGGACTTGCTTGCGATATAATTTGAATCTTGCTCTCGTTTGGTTTAAAGTTGCTCTCTTTAGTTCAATACAAACCCCAAATTGCGAGTAGGGTGTTTAGGATCTTTATTCTCTTTTCTTGTGTGAGTCGATTGTTGCTTGAATCCGTGTCCGAATAGCCTTGCTTTGAGAACGACCCGAGTCCGGATAACTCGGTTACCAATTACCCAAAAATACTACAAACAGTTATTAGTGACAACTTTATTTTTTGACACTATCCTTTGTCACTAAATGTTCTGTTGTTGGCGCATATCGTCCTGAAAAATTAAGAGTCGTCGCTAATTCATTTGTAATAGTGACAATTTACAATGTTATCATTAATAGTACAACAAAGATATTATTGGTAGTTTATTGTTGTCACAAAAATAATAACATAATTAGCGACAAAAGAATTATCACTATTAATTATAAAAAAATAGTTACAAGAATTTTATTTCATACAAAACTTAACTTTATGATTTGTTAAAAATTAAATTTCAATTTACTAACTAAATTAACTAAATTTAAATAATTACTTCTTCTGTTATATTGATCTTCTTCATTTTTATAAAAGGATACGAGAAGCATAATATCACTATAACATAAGTGGCTTTTGCTAATATTGTTATTGTAACACTTTATAAATTGTTAGTTTGTGTATCATATTATTAAGTAACACTATATATTCAATATAATTATCATTATCTATTATTATAGGTAACCTAAATAATTCTAAAATAGTAACAAACAAGTAATTGGAAATCCCACTTAAAAACTAACTAAATATAGTAACTTTTTTTGAAAATTTTTATTTGTCTGTTAGCGGACACTCTTAATTGTTTTGAAGATGCACCAAACATGTTTCTTATTTGGATAATATACGGAATATTATATATATAGTATATAGAAATATATCATATCATATTATATATTAATAATAGTGTGATACGAATTGTAAGCACCTAAAAATGGAACATTATTTTTTTATGATATGATCTACATGTTATGCTAAATAAATAATAGAATGTCACCACTCTGTTAGAGCATCTCCAATGCTCAATGTTGTAGTGGTAAATTACATTCGACATCAACACATTTATTAATATCACATTTTTTCATTCTCCAATGTACAATGTGATCACAAATGTTGTGATGATGTGGATATAATTAATGTCTACAATGTAGAGAAGAATATGGTTCATCCACAGTCTACTCCGTACTCTAGTTAGCCAATGAGGAGAAGAGAGAGAATTATTATTACCATCTATACATATATAATAAGTCATTCTATTTACTAAATTTGGTAGGTAGAAAAATCAATGACAATTAATTCATTCTATTTCCATCAAGATCTTTTTTTAATTACTTACTCATACAATGCCGTGCGATGCACATGAGCATTTATTACCTACTTGCTTTTTAAAGGTATTTTTGCATTTAAATTGTCTCATGACATTAAAATATCATGAAAATAAATTAATTTGTTATTGAACACTTTCTTATGTACAACTGTTGAGTAAATTTTTGGGTATTGGTAACCGAGTTACCCGGCCTCGGGTCGTTCTCAAAGGAAGGCTCTTCGGAGCTTCGTTCACTACCTAGTCGTCTAAGTCACACAACCGAAAAGGTCCTAAACATTCTACTCGCAATATGAGGGGTTCGATTTAAGCTAAACTAATCTACGAAATTGAGAGCATTGAAAGCAATTAACTAAGCACGCAAAACGATGAGAGAAATCAAGGGGGTAAGAGAGATTTTGGTTCATCGGAGTCATCATGATCAAAAGCACGCAAAAATCCAACCATTGCCATGTTCGCTAAAAACTCTAGAAAGTCAAATCAAACTCTAGCATGAATCGAGCAAGAATTCAACTCCTATCACACTTAGTCAAACATTCATG